>JANITX010157861.1:0-5000 GCA_027564395.1 Erythroxylum ulei
ATATAATAAGTATCTTTAGATAATAAGTATCTTTGTATTGTAGTATTGTTTGTAGTATTGTATTCGGCTCAATCCTTTTAGGAAAAGATTGGGCCGAGTTTAATTGCAATTAATTCTCTGCTTACAAAGTATCCATTGCTTCGAATTCAAATTTGATCTCCTTCCATACTTCACAAGCAGCAGCTAATTCAGGACTCCATTTGCTAGCCTCACGGATAATTTCATTACCTTCACGAGCAAGATCGCGTCCTTCATTTCGAGCCTGCACACATGCTTCAAGAGCTACTCGATTAGCTACAGCACCTGGTGCATTTCCCCAAGGGTGTCCTAAAGTTCCTCCGCCAAATTGGAGTACAGAATCATCCCCAAAGATCTCGGTCAGAGCAGGCATATGCCAAACGTGAATACCTCCCGAAGCTACAGGCAAAACACCTGGTAGAGAAACCCAATCCTGAGTGAAATAAATACCGCGACTTCGATCTTTTTCAACAAAATCATCACGTAGTAAATCAACAAAACCTAAAGTGATTTCTCTTTCCCCTTCAAGTTTACCTACTACGGTACCGGCGTGAACATGATCTCCACCAGACAAACGTAATGCTTTAGCTAGTACACGAAAGTGCATACCATGATTCTTTTGTCTGTCGATAACTGCATGCATTGCACGGTGTATATGAAGAAGTAGACCATTATCTCGGCAATAATGAGCCAAGCTAGTATTTGCAGTGAATCCCCCCGTTAAATAATCATGCATTACGATAGGAACGCCTAATTCTCTGGCAAATACAGCTCTTTTCATCATTTCTTCGCATGTACCCGCAGTTGCATTCAAGTAATGCCCTTTGATTTCACCTGTTTCAGCCTGTGATTTAAAAATGGCTTCGGCACAAAATAAGAAACGGTCTCTCCAACGCATAAATGGTTGGGAATTCACATTTTCATCATCTTTGGTAAAATCAAGTCCCCCACGAAGACATTCATAAACAGCTCTACCATAATTCTTAGCGGATAACCCCAATTTAGGTTTAATAGTACATCCTAATAGGGGACGACCATACTTGTTCAATTTATCTCTCTCAACTTGGATGCCATGAGGCGGACCTTGGAAAGTTTTAATATAAGCAGTAGGGATTCGCAAATCCTCCAGACGTAGAGCACGCAGGGCCTTGAACCCAAATACATTACCGACAATGGAAGTAAACATGTTAGTAACAGAACCTTCTTCAAAAAGGTCTAAGGGATAAGCTACATAAGCAATATATTGATTTTCTTCCCCAGCAACAGGTTCAAGGCCGTAGCATCGCCCTTTGTAACGATCAAGACTGGTAAGCCCATCGGTCCACACAGTTGTCCATGTACCAGTAGAAGATTCGGCGGCTACCGCGGCACCTGCTTCTTCAGGCGGAACTCCTGGTTGAGGAGTTACTCGGAATGCTGCCAAGATATCAGTATCTTTGGTTTCATAGTCAGGAGTATAATAAGTCAATTTATAATCTTTAACACCAGCTTTGAACCCAACACTTGCTTTAGTCTCTGTTTGTGGTGACATAAATCCCTCCCTACAACTCATGAATTAAGAATTCTCGAAACAACAAGGTCTACTCGACATGACTTAGGAGTTAATGAAATCTTTCATTTCACAGGAATCTTTCCCAAATAATAAACTAATATTATCAATTAATCCCCAAGGTTCGTTATTATTAAACGATGGTATTTGATTTGTCAAATACATCATTATTGTATACTCTTTTATATGTATGGCGCAACCCAATTTTTGTTTTTTTTTTTCAATTTTTAATCTCCTATCCCTTTTTTTAATTTTGGAATCGAAATATCTAATCTAAATAATCCAAAAATTCACTCTTAATCTTGACAGTGATATATGTTGTATATGTAAATCCTAGATGTAAAAATAGGCAGACTTCTCCCGGGAAAAAAAGTAGGTAAAAAAATATGCTAAGTATAAATTGTCTACTGATGAAATACGAAAGCTGATGATATTGAAAAAAAAAGAATTGTAAATAAGGTTCAGGTTCGACTTCCATAGAGAATATAGATGATATTGTCTATAATGATAGAAAAAAATAAAAAACTTTCGAAAGATTTTATCCAATTGAAATTTTAAAAATGACTGGGATAAACTTAAGAATTCAATTATTGAAATTGAATAAGTAAACAATTTAATTGGATTGGTCGAATGGTATCAAAAAAATGGAGTACTAACTCCCATTTCTTATTTATTATTGAATTAACCGATCAACTTGCTTTGTTATCGAACATTTCTTTTTGATTTCAAAAATTTTCCGGAAAAAATTTGAATCTATTTTTATATGCGAATCAATCCTACTACTTCTGGTCCTGAGGTTTCTGCGCTTGAAAAAAAAAATCTGGGACGTATCGCCCAAATAATTGGTCCGGTACTAGATGTAGCTTTTCCCCCAGGTAAGATGCCTAATATTTACAACGCTCTGATAGTTAAGGGTCGAGATACTGTTGGTCAACAAATTAATGTGACTTGTGAAGTACAGCAATTATTAGGAAATAATCGAATTAGAGCTGTAGCTATGAGTGCGACAGAAGGTCTAATGAGAGGAATGGAAGTGATTGACACAGGAGCTGCCCTAAGTGTTCCAGTAGGTGGAGCAACTCTAGGACGAATTTTCAACGTGCTTGGAGAGCCCATTGATAATTTAGGTCCTGTAGATACTCGCACAACATCTCCCATTCATAGATCTGCGCCTGCCTTTATACAATTAGATACAAAATTAGCCATTTTTGAAACAGGAATAAAAGTAGTAGATCTTTTAGCTCCTTATCGTCGTGGAGGAAAAATAGGACTTTTCGGTGGAGCTGGAGTGGGTAAAACGGTACTGATTATGGAATTGATCAATAACATTGCCAAAGCTCATGGAGGTGTATCTGTATTTGGCGGAGTAGGTGAACGTACTCGTGAGGGAAATGATCTTTATATGGAAATGAAAGAATCTGGAGTAATTAATGAACAAAATATTGCAGAATCAAAAGTAGCTCTAGTATATGGTCAAATGAATGAACCGCCCGGAGCTCGTATGAGAGTTGGTTTAACTGCCCTGACTATGGCGGAATATTTTCGAGATGTCAATGAACAAGATGTACTTCTATTTATCGACAATATCTTTCGCTTCGTCCAAGCAGGATCTGAAGTATCTGCCTTATTGGGTCGAATGCCTTCTGCTGTGGGTTATCAACCCACTCTTAGTACTGAAATGGGTTCTTTACAAGAAAGAATCACTTCTACCAAAGAGGGGTCCATAACTTCTATTCAAGCAGTTTATGTACCCGCAGACGATTTAACCGATCCTGCGCCTGCTACGACATTTGCACATTTAGATGCTACTACTGTACTATCAAGAGGATTAGCGGCCAAAGGTATCTATCCAGCAGTAGATCCTTTAGATTCAACCTCAACTATGCTCCAACCTCGAATCGTTGGTGAAGAACATTATGAGACTGCGCAAAGAGTTAAACAAACTTTACAACGTTACAAAGAACTTCAAGACATTATAGCTATCCTTGGCTTGGACGAATTATCCGAAGAAGATCGCTTAACCGTAGCAAGAGCACGAAAAATTGAGCGTTTCTTATCACAACCTTTTTTCGTAGCAGAAGTTTTTACCGGTTCGCCGGGGAAATATGTTAGTCTAGCAGAAACAATTAGAGGGTTTAAATTGATTCTTTCTGGAGAATTAGATGGTCTTCCTGAACAAGCCTTTTATTTGGTAGGTAATATCGATGAAGCTACTGCGAAAGCTACGAACTTAGAAATGGAGAGCAATTTGAAGAAATGACTTTAAATCTTTGTGTACTGACCCCCAATCGAATTGTTTGGGATTCGGAAGTGAAGGAAATCATTTTATCTACTAATAGCGGACAAATTGGAGTATTACCAAATCATGCGCCTATTGCCACAGCCGTAGATATAGGTATTTTGAGAATACGTCTTCTTAAAGACCAATGGTTAACGATGGCTCTGATGGGCGGTTTTGCTAGAATAAACAATAATGAGATCACTGTTTTAGTAAATGATGCGGAAAAGGGTAGTGACATTGATCCACAAGAAGCACAGCAAACTCTTGAAATAGCAGAAGCTAATTTGAATAAGGCGGAAGGCAAGAGACAAACAATTGAGGCAAATCTAGCTCTTAGACGAGCTAGGACACGAGTAGAGGCTATCAATGTGATTTCATAACAAGTTGATGCGTCCGAATATCGGAATAACTAAAAAATGGAAAATGAAACAGTAAGAAAAGATAGAAAAAAATAAAAAGATGAGTAGAAAAACTTATTAGATACCAGAGTGAATGGTATCTAATAAGTTCTAACTATATTTTACCTACTATTGGATTTGAACCAATGACTCCCGCCGTATGAAAGCAATACTCTAACCACTGAGTTAAGTAGGTCATTTATCAACCCCCCCCCCAAAAAAAAAAAAAGGATGGTACCTATCTATCAGATCAATTGATTATAAATGTAATATTACTTAGAAGCAATACCAACGCAATATCCATTCAAGGGATTGGATCGTGTAATTTTCATCTTGACAAGAAATTATCTACATACTATGATAAAATATGTATCAAAAGCACAAGGGCTATAGCTCAGTTAGGTAGAGCACCTCGTTTACACGAGCGCCAATGTTTTTTTCAGAGGAGTTTCATCTTGTAATCAAAAGAGTTTATCTTATAGTAAGAAATCGATGTCTTACTCCATTTTAAGGAACAAAACAAGAGAACAATAGCCTGACAAAGGGTTTAGCCATAAAATCGAATCCATCATTGATTTGAGATATTGATAAGGTGAATACTCATTTCTCGTCAATGCTAGGCATAATGCGGGTATAGGGACCTAAAAAAGATTATCTTTTCTTCCTATCTTATGAACTTTAAGGTGTATGAAGTGTCATTTCCTATCTTAGATTTTAATTTTAGTAGGTAGATAAAGAGTCCATTTAACTTAAG
>JANITX010157861.1:7500-15150 GCA_027564395.1 Erythroxylum ulei
CAATTATATGGCCACGAAAAACAAATAGTAAGATCAAGGGAGATGAAGAAAACGGAAAAAAACATAAAGAAAGAAAAGGGCTCGATTCTTTTTGTGTAATCCATCTAAGATGAATTTTGAATATTCCCACTCCACCCATGAACTCTATTAGAGTAGACTTTTAGGTCTTTCAACCAACTAATTAAACCATTCGAATATTATCGAAATAGAAAGATTTTTTTTGTAACGCAGAAAAAAGGTAAACAAAATCAAATAAATAAAGAATTCATTATAGATTCAGCGAATATACCTAAAAAAATGCATCTATTCTTTAATCATCTAGGAAAAATATATCTACAGATACTTAAATAGATATTCAGACAAATGAATCATGTGCCAGGAACCAGATTTGAACTGGTGACACGAGGATTTTCAGTCCTCTGCTCTACCAACTGAGCTATCCCGACCATTCTTGACGCATAAGACTCATTTTTATTTTAAAAGATTACTGGAGTATATGTCAATGAATCTATATCAACTAAGTAAAAAAAAAGACGAAAAAGAAAAGTTTGTAAGTTAGTTTCAGTAGTAGGAATTATTTTGTATTGTTTTGTTAATCACGCATATGAGAATTCCTTGCTCAAAAATAAAATATTCATTTGTACGTTTATCATAAAAAAAATTCTATGTGTTTCACATATATATTTCAAAACTTGTGACTTGTAATTATGATAAGAAATTTTTGAAAATAAAAAGACAAATTCCAATTTAGTTGTGAAAGAATAAACTGAATATAAACTGAATAAAGCACATAAGTAACGACTTAAAGATAGAGAGGGAGGGTATGGGAAAAAATTAGAAAGTTAAACAGGCCTTTTGGGGATAGAGGGACTTGAACCCTCACGATTTCTTAAGTCGACGGATTTTCCTCTTACTATAAATTTCATTGTTGTCGGTATTGACATGTAGAATAGGACTCTATCTTTATTCTCGTCTGATGGATCAGTTCTTCAAGGGATCTATCAGATTATGATGGAGTGAATAATTTGATCAATGAATATTCCATCTTTTCTTCAACTTGGAATTGATTTGATTCACATCTTTCATTTGTGAATATTTTTATCACAAATGGATCTTCATTAATCAATTGAAATACTATTTCAGTATATATATGTTTATCTTTGATCCATTCCTGGAATTTTGACGGAAGGATTCTATTATTTTCCTAATGCAAAAAGGAAAAATCGTCAACTCCTTTTGTTAGAACAGCTTCCATTGAGTCTCTGCACCTATCCCTTTTTTATTATCACTTTATGAACTTTTCTTTGTTTTCGGAAAACAGGATTTGGCTCAGGATTGCCCTTTGTGAATTCCAGGGTTTCTCTGAATTTGAAAGTTCTCACTTGGTAAGTTTCCATACCAAGACTCAATCCAATTAAGTCCGTAGCGTCTACCAATTTCGCCATATCCCCCTCTTTCATCTATACTCGATACCATTATTTGCTTGAATTAGAAATGATTCTATTATCTATCTATTCACAATTCAATATACACAGATATATACCACATATCTATTTCGATTCTATGCCCCTACTTCTATTATTTTTTCATTAAATTTTGAATACTCGAATGGTCGATTCTTTTTTTTTTTTCATCTTAGTTTTTTATCTTCTCTTTCCGACTGAAAACTTGGGAGTCTTTTATTATGATCTAGGTTGGGCTTTTCTCTTTCTTTCATTTTTTTCTTTTTTCCTTAAAGCAAACAGATACAGACTATCTATAACAAAACAAAAAAATGAAAATTTTCATTTTTTTGTTTTTGTTGAAATAAACAATCCATTTATTCATATAGAATTGATAGAACTAAAACGAATCGAATGGCTATAAGTAACCATTCTTTTAATGTAGAATTAGACATTAATTTAGAAATATGAAATTCCTAATTATTATTATTAGTTACTTTACTAAAATTTACAATAATAATATTTTTGAAATAATCAAATAGATATCTATTTGATAAATCGATCGAAATTTATTATATTAATATGAATTATTAATCCCTATTTTGTACTTTATGTTATGCACTAAAATATCAAAAAAATAATATAAATAAGAAATATTGGATTGGATATTCTATATTTTCTATGTTTGTATTAATTTGAATTATGTTATAAATAACTAACAATTTATAATTAAGATCCCTTTTATTAAATTCCTATGCATACGCATATTTTGGTTATGTTAGCCCGCTTAGCTCAGAGGTTAGAGCATCGCATTTGTAATGCGATGGTCATCGGTTCGAATCCGATAGCCGGCTTTTCTCAATTTGTTTTCAATTTTTTACATAATTGAGAATATCTTTTTTATAAATAAAAAAATTGGGAGAATTCGATCGTTGTGGAACAAATCAAGAAAAGAACCTACTTCTTTTCTTTTTTTTTCTATACAATAGAATAAAGTTCGGATATTGATAGAATTCGTCTAATTCTTCTTTGTAGTATAATACTTTAGTAGATTTTGCTTCATTTATAATAGAATATTTTTCATTTAGTTTAGTTTTAATTTTGATTTATAAGATTTTCCATTAAAAAAGGAGTCTTTATGTCACGTTACAGAGGACCTCGTTTCAAAAAAATACGTCGTCTGGGGTCTTTACCAGGACTAACTAGTAAAAGGCCAACAGTCAAAAGCGAACTTAGAAATCAATCGCGCTCCAGTAAAAAATCTCAATATCGTATTCGTTTAGAAGAAAAACAAAAATTGCGTTTTCATTATGGTCTTACAGAACGACAATTGCTTAAATACGTTCGTATCGCCGGAAAAGCTAAAGGATCAACTGGTCAGGTTTTATTACAACTACTTGAAATGCGCTTGGATAACATACTTTTTCGGTTGGGTATGGCTGCGACTATTCCTCAAGCACGCCAATTAATTAACCATAGACATGTTTTAGTTAATGGTCATATAGTGGATATACCAAGTTATCGTTGCAAACCTCAAGATATTATTACAGCGAAGGATGAACAAAAATCGAAAACTCTGATTCAAAATTATCTTGATTCAGCCCCCCGTGAGAAATTGCCAAATCATTTGACTCTTCACCCATTCCAATATAAAGGATTAATCAATCAAATAATAGATAATAAATGGGTTGGTTTGAAAATAAATGAATTACTAGTTGTAGAATATTATTCTCGTCAGACTTAAACCTAACTAAAATAACACGAGTTTTTATACCAGGATTTTCCGCCATTCATATATCATAGACATGGATATGGTAAAATTGTCATTCCTTGCCCACTTTTTTCAACTATTTTTTGTATTACCGAAAAATTATGAATAGAGAGTCCATATCAAAAAATGGGAAATAATGGTATGCATTGTGATGAGTAATATTGATGAATTTGGTAAAGATTCGGAAAGAGAGGGATTCGAACCCTCGGTAAACAAAAAGCCTACATAGCAGTTCCAATGCTACGCCTTGAACCACTCGGCCATCTCTCCTACATAATGATGTCCAGAAACCGGGTGAATAGTGAATCATTCATATTTTTGATAAATGCATAAAACCTATTCAAACTATCAAAATAGAAAGAAAAATTCTAAAAAAAACCTCCTACGGGGTCTTAGGATAAACAAATTGGATTAAATTAATGAGTCCGTTTTTACGTTATTTCGCACTGTATTGTACAATTCCTTTATTTGTGGGATTTATTTCTCACACGATAATTCATTAAATTATAGAATGGATTTTTACCTATGCCTAGATCTCGGATAAATGAAAATTTTATTGATAAAACCTTTTCAATTGTAGCCAATATCTTATTACGAATAATTCCGACAACTTCGGGAGAAAAAAGGGCATTCACTTATTACAGAGATGGTGCGATTTGATTCTATTTTTTTACCGAAATCGGTAAAAAGTGGAAAAAACCCACGCTTGCTGAAGGTGAAATTTGTAAATATAAAGGATTAATTCCTTCTGTCGTGTATCCTCGATTAATGCAGCCTCATATGCTTAAACTTTAGGTTTATAGTATTAAGCGAAAGGTTATACCTATACTTATGTGGTTAGGTCAACCCTAACCTACTAGTAGTACTGATAGGCAGCATTGGGAAAGAAGCACTACGCTTGGGAATCAAGAACACGAAAACTTTGTATCTATATATAGAGAGATAGATATCCATGTCTTATCGAGATTGCGACAAACAAGAATGGTTGGGACAATAAATATCCATCTCGTTCATATTTTGGATACCCATATAACCATCGAAGATTATTGAGGTGACTAATTCCGCGAAATTAAGCAGCGTTGAGGACAAAGAAATTGTTGGAGTTACTGTTTTTTTTATCCAGTACCAACATACTTAATGTTAAGAAATCATTTTTTACAGGAAGGTTGGCTAGATATTTTTTTGTAAAAACACTAGCCCTGTTCAGTTAATAATGAGAATACTGCAATCTTTTTTGATTCTATGTATTTTTATCATTACACACATAAGGGAGGAGCCGTATGAGATGAAAATCTCACGTACGGTTCTGGAGCGGAGATTCTTTGAACCGAATGACGACCGTAACGGATGTCAGCTCAATCTGAAGGAAATTATGCGGAAGCTTTACAGAATTATTATGAGGCTATGCGACTGGAAATTGATCCCTATGATCGAAGTTATATACTTTATAACATAGGCCTTATCCACACAAGTAACGGAGAACATACTAAAGCTTTGGAATATTATTTTCGGGCGCTCGAGCGAAACCCATTCTTACCCCAAGCTTTTAATAATATGGCCGTGATCTGTCATTACGTGCGACTATCTCCACTATAGAAAGAAAAAAGAAAAGAACAAGCAAATCCACAAATACTAATATAATAAATACTAGAAATAAAGGCTTTCTACATATACATATATCGTCCAAAACAACGATTTTTATCAGCTGTAGCAAAGAATGAAACTTCATAGAAGTCAAAATATGAAGAAATCAATATGTCTAGATACCCCCTTTTCTATGGATAAAAGATCTAATTGATAAAGGAAGCATCGTAAGGATCCATTAACGCGGTTTTGAACCGATACAATAAAAACTGCTTACTTATCTCATGATAGAAAAGTCAGGAATCCACTTATGTAATAAAGTAGATCCCCCGATATTTTGAGCAGCGGTGTAGTATCAAATCCCAAAGATAGAAAGTCTTTTCTCTTTACTTTATAAATAAGAAAGAAAAGACTTTTTCCAAGATTCTATAGAAATGGATATATTATAAAGTATATGATATATAAAATAGAGATAGTTACTTTTCAGAAAATTCTAATGAGGGTGTTAATGCCGATGCTTTATTCCCTTTTCTGAAGGTAGGAGAAAAGATAAAACTTAAAAAGAAATTCTTTATTAGTCCAAATTCAAGTTTGAAACTTATGTAAATAACTTCTTTTTTTCTTTTAGTTAACTTCAAGATAATAGAACAAAAAAAGAATTGACTGCTGAGCCGTATGAGTCAGGAAATTCTCAAGTACGGTTCTAAGGAAAGGAATTGACTCACCTATTCCGACCGAGGAGAACAGGCCATTCGACAGGGAGACTCGGAAGTTGCGGAGTCTTGGTTTAATCAAGCCGCTGAATATTGGAAACAAGCTATAGCCCTAACCCCTGGTAATTATATTGAAGCCCAGAATTGGTTGAAGATCACAGGACGTTTTGAATAAGAACACCTTGTTTTTTTATTTTTCTTATATTTTCTTCTTAAATTATATCTATCTATCTATAATTCTATCTATATAGATAGATAGATATCTATAGTTATCAATTTTTGTTTGTTGTCCCCATCAATCAAATTAAAAACTCTTTTCTATAGGAACGACCAATCACAGAAATTAATTATATCCCTTTCAAATTGTTAGATTAAGTACATAATAATACTTTTTCTATATAAAAAAGGTAAAATTAGTTCCATCTAGGAACTTCTGAATAAAATATGAATACATTAGATTAGGCTGCACAAAAAATTATTTAACTTCCATTCAAAGTTCGCAAAAAAGGTCTTAGAAGATTAAAAAGGTCCGTTGAGCGCCCCACTGTTATGTCATAATAGATTCGAACACTTGCCCCGGATTGACTTCGAGATCATAATTGTTCTAGTGAATAACTAAAGAAAATAGATTAAATTAAAGAAAATATAAAATAGATAGCTGTGAGATAGAAGAGAACAAAACTCAATAGAAACATCTCTAATAAGTTCAAAAATTCTGTTTTATGTTGGCAGGTCTCTTTGTATGTGTTGTCTGGAAAGAGGAGGACTCAATGATTATTCGTTCACCGGAACCAGAAGTGAAAATTTTGGTAGATAGAGATCCCATAAAAACTTCTTTCGAGGAATGGGCAAAACCAGGTCATTTCTCAAGAACAATAGCTAAGGGACCTGATACTACTACTTGGATCTGGAACCTACATGCTGACGCTCATGATTTTGATAGCCATACTAATGATTTAGAGGAGATTTCCCGAAAAGTTTTTAGTGCCCATTTCGGCCAACTCTCTATCATCTTTCTTTGGCTGAGTGGCATGTATTTTCATGGTGCTCGTTTTTCCAATTATGAGGCATGGTTAAGTGATCCTACTCACATTAGGCCTAGTGCTCAGGTGGTTTGGCCAATAGTGGGCCAAGAAATATTGAATGGTGATGTAGGGGGAGGGTTCCGAGGAATACAAATAACCTCCGGTTTTTTTCAGATTTGGAGAGCATCTGGAATAACTAGTGAATTACAACTCTATTGTACCGCAATTGGTGCATTGGTCTTTGCAGCCTTAATGCTTTTTGCTGGTTGGTTTCATTATCACAAAGCTGCTCCAAAATTGGCTTGGTTCCAAGATGTAGAATCTATGTTGAATCACCATTTGACAGGGCTCCTGGGGTTGGGATCTCTTTCTTGGGCAGGACATCAAATACATGTATCTTTACCAATTAACCAATTTCTAAATGCTGCAGTAGATCCCAAAGAGATTCCACTTCCTCATGAATTTATCTTGAATCGGGATCTTTTGGCTCAACTTTATCCGAGTTTTGCCGAGGGAGCAACTCCCTTTTTCACCTTGAATTGGTCAAAATACGCAGAATTTCTTACTTTTCGTGGAGGATTAGATCCAGTAACTGGAGGTCTATGGCTGACCGATATTATACACCATCATTTAGCTATTGCAATTCTTTTCTTGATAGCGGGTCACATGTATAGGACTAACTGGGGTATTGGTCACAGTATAAAAGACATTTTAGAGGCACATAAAGGTCCATTTACGGGCCAGGGTCATAAAGGTCTATATGAGATCCTAACAACGTCATGGCATGCTCAATTATCTATTAACCTAGCTATGTTAGGTTCTTTGACCATTGTTGTAGCTCACCATATGTATTCTATGCCCCCTTATCCATACCTAGCTACTGACTATGGTACACAACTGTCATTGTTTACACATCATATGTGGATTGGTGGATTTCTCATAGTCGGTGCTGCTGCGCATGCAGCTATTTTTATGGTAAGAGATTATGATCCGACTATTCGATACAACGATCTATTAGATCGTGTCCTTAGACATCGCGATGCAATCATATCACATCTTAACTGGGTATGTATATTTTTAGGCTTTCACAGTTTTGGTTTGTATATTCATAATGA
>JANITX010157930.1:0-15128 GCA_027564395.1 Erythroxylum ulei
AGAGGAACCCTGAGACTTTCTTCTCATTTCTTCATTCAATACACTGCTCTTGGCAAGATCCATAGAGATAACACCATCTGGAGCAGAATTTGACAATGAAGATCTAAAAGTTTCCCAAGAGTCTGGTAAGGAGACAAGGAGAAATAAACCCTGTATTTCTTCATCGAATCTAATCCCTATTGCTGACAACTGATTCATAATTCCCTGGAAGTTATTTAAGTGATCTGTCATAGGAGTCCCATCACTATACTTTAAAGCTAGCATCTGCTTTATTAAAAACATCTTGTTGTTTCCAGTCTTTCGAGCATACAGCTTCTCAAACTGCTCCCACAAGTTCCGAGCATGTGTCTCACCAGAAATATGATTCAACACATTGTCGTCAACTCACTGTCTGATAAAACCACACACCTGTCTATGCATCAGAGTCCATTCTTCACCCGACTTATCATTAGGCTTTTCAGTGGCAAATACTGGTAAGTGAAAATTCTTCACAAAAAGCAGATCCTCTATCTTGCCCTTCCAAAGAACATAATTGGCGCCATTCAAAGTAACCATCCTACTAGTGTTGACAACTTCCATTGTTCACAACAACCACAAATATCCCGAACCTATCTCTGATACCACTTGTTGGGAAAGGAGATGTCGATCACGCAGCGGCAACAAACCAGAACCAATAAACCTTTCCCTGTGTGAACAACCATAACCAATCCAAAAAAAACAGCAGCCAACAAACTCACCAATGTACAAAATTGAGCAACAAGAAATAAATAACACAAGCAATTTTTACGTGAAAAACTTCCCTTAATGTGAGAAAGGAAAAATCACGGGACCTAGTCCAGTAAAGAAAAACTTCACTATTATCAATCAAATTACAGAATTTTTTTACCTCTAAATACAACTAGAGTCACCACTCAACTCAAAATACAACAATAATCATCAACAAGATTAAAAAATCAAAGAGTTGAGAACAATATCACTCTTAAAATTTCAGCAACTTCGACTGAAGATCAGGGCACCTTGGAAACCTCTAAATCCAATCTGCACCGTTCAGATTGAAGAACAACGAGAGAGAAATCTCTGGTTAAAATTTCAGATTGATTCGACAAGAAATCACCATCCGATCGAAGGTTAGAAGATTATTGCGCAAAATTGAAAAAAATAGAAAAATTTTCTTCTCCCTCTCTCTCTTCTCTTCTGGCTTAAACTCTCTTCTCTACACTTCTTAAGAGTTTAAAACACCTTTATATATGTTAGGCTTTGAGCTCCACTTAGGAGTGGCCCAAAACCCAACAAACATGTGCAAGGAATTGCTTGTACTTGGGTGACAGACGTGAGCAACATGCATGAATGATGTTTTTTCAGAGAACTAAACCTTTTGCATGACCCGAAAAAGATAATTTTTGCCGTGCACGAGATACAAACATTTGTATTTGAGTCGTAAAAGCCTTTGCTTTGGTTCATTTTTGTACAATTTTTCTTAACTACAAGATACTGCAAATTATACATTCTGAAATTTTTTTTGTCCCGTTACCAGATAACAAATCACGGTAAAAGCAAAACAACTCAAGTTTAACTAAAATTTGTTTTAACAGTTCTAGGTAGATATTGGAAAGCAGCTTTGTGGGGAGGATTTATCAAAACCCAACAGATGGAACATCCACTGATTGAGTGAGTAGGCTCGTCATTCATATATTTGATCAAGGGAGGCATGTTCTAAAAATGGATGAATTGGAGTTTCCAGTTGCATTTGGAAATTGTGCCAACAGCTGTATCCTTTTTATCCACCGACAGAAGATGTAGCACTGGATTTTTCACTAGCTCAAGAAGCTCTCTTGATTGACATAATCGCTGATATCCTTACCTCACCGTGATCGATCTTGTGGCAATATACTTGCTCTATGAGCACCAAAAAGAGGGGAAAAAAAACACTCTCTTGTACTTGCAATAAAATTTATTCTGTTTGCTGCTAATGAAATTGAACTTATCCTTTATTTTTCTTTCACACACCAACTCATGAATAGAGACTAGAAATCTCACAGGTGACAATTTTACAGTAGTTAATCTGCGGATGTTGATACTGAGAAAGGTGGATACATAATTTTATTTAAATTTCTTCTGCACCCGACTGCTTTCTTTCAACCAAACTGTCCAGTGATGTGAAATCCATAACATGCCTACTAAAATTGCAGAATCTATTACAAAAATCCAAGAAATCCAAGCCCAGGCCGGAATCAAACCATTAGCTGCCCCACTCAGATAAAACAATCCCATCTTAAAAGCGAACAGGGGACCAATAACACATCTAACAACAGTGTAGCATATAAAAAAACAGGGAGATAGAAACCAATACAATCTAGCAGCAGCAGGAACATCAGATTTCCTATAACCAGTAATGCTCCAAACATTCTGACAACCACTGGTAGCCTCCGCGAGTACAAGAAGTACGAGAAGTCCATATGCCTCATGACAGACAATGTAACGACATGTCACAAACACATACAACGTTGCCAGATGGTGCAGTATGATGAGATAATCACTTGGAAAGAATAGAAGATAGTGAAGGAGGTCCATGATGAAATATCCCATACTGAATTCAAGGACCCTGTTTTGGATAGCTGAGTTTCGAGAAGCAAAAGTTGGTGAAGCTTTGGTGCTTAACAGTGCCTGAATTGCCATGATAACCGCAGGAGTGCCATGAACCAGAGACATGAAGCTGCTTGAAGCTTCCATCTGATGTTTGGGACTCCAATTCCTGAAAACTATGAAGTATGCAAAAAGATACACCAAGAGAAACATAACGAAGGAAATGAGGAGAGTTGGGCTGTGCAGAAACACAGTATCCATGTTGTAGTTTTATTCAAATAAAAGAAAAGAAAAGAAAATAATTTTACTGCAGAAAATATGAGAGTTTCGAATAGGATTAAAGAACTTACTTAAAATTTCATTTTTGACCCGAATGTTACAAGTATATATAGATCAATCACATAACAGACAAACTACTTCATAACATATAAACTGATAAAGAGAAGATAACATTAAGATAGAAATAAAAATAACAAACTCCTGAAAACTAGGAACTAATTTGTTGCCAACTACGCAGTCTAGTCTCCTAAACACGTTCTCAACACTCCTCCTTGCTTTAGGAACTGCATAAACCAAGTTTTGATCTCAAGGACTCAAATTTGCTGATACGTAAAGGCTTGGTAAAGATATCTGCAATCTAATTCTCAGTTTTGCAATGCAGTAGTATTACAGCTCCATCCTTTTGTACTTCTCTAAGAAAGAACAACTTGATATTGAAGTGCTTGGTTTTCCCATGAAAAACAGGATTGTGTGAAATAACAATGGCTGCCTGATTGTCCATAAAAATTTTTGTAGCACCTTCTTGTTCAAGGCTGAGATCAATCAAAATTTTTCTCAGCCACAAAGCTTGATTGATAGCAGTTGTGGCAGCAATAAACTCTACTTCAGCAGTTGATTGAGCTACAATTTCTTGCTTCTTTGAACTCCAAGCAAAAACACCAGCTCCGAGAGTAAAACAGTAACCTGAAGTCTCTTCATATCATCAATGGAACCTCTCCAGTCACTATCTGAGTAGCCAACTAGTCAGAAATTTCTGCTTCTTGTAAATTTAATGCCAAAATCACAAGTGCCTTTCACATATCTGAGTACTCTTTTAGCTGCAACAAACTGCTTTTCAGTTGGACAATGCATAAAGCGTGATAAAATGCTTACAACATTCAAAATGTCTGGCCTGGTTGCCGTGAAATACATCAAACAACCAATCAAACTTCTGAAATCTGTCTGATCCACGTTATTAGTTCCATCTTCTTTACGGAGCTTCTCCTTTTGGTTCATAGGAGTACTCATTAATCTGCAGTCTTCAAACTTGAATTTTTTTCAGAATTTCTTTGGTATATTTTTCTGACATATAATGACTTCATGGTCACCTTGCCTCCATTCCAAGAAAGAAAGTCATTAATCCGAGATCAGTCATCTCGAAAACCTTCATCATTTCAGCTTGAAGATCTCCACCAGATTTGCATTGCTTCTTGTCACAAGCAAATCATCCATATATAATGATATAATAAGGATGTCAGTCTTTTCACATTTAACATACAGAGTTGATTCAGAAAAGCTTTTCTCAAAACCCAAGTCTTGAAAATACTGATCAATCCTGCTATACCAAGCCCTTAGAGCCTGTTTTAAACCATAATGAGCCTTCTTAAGAAGATAAACTTTGTCCTCCACCCTCTTCTTTATATACCCTGCAGGTTGCTACGCATAAATCTCCTTCTGTAGTAAGCCATTCAGGAACGCTGACTTGACATCTAACTGATACACTTTCCAGTTCATATGTACAACAACAGCAAGCAAAAGTGTGATAGTATCAAGTCTAGCAACCAGTTCAAACGTGTCAGAACAGTCTACACCAAGAGTTTGAGCATACCCTTTAACTACAAGCCTGACTTTATGCTTGTTAATGGAACCATCAGGGTTCAACTTTGTTCTAAATACCCATTTTACACTAATTACCTTTCTGTCCGTTGGATGTTTAACTAACATTCAAGTCTGATTTTTTTGGATCATAGATAGCTCCTCCTTCATTGCAGCAATCCAATTTTGATCATGCTTGGCTTCTTCAAAATCTGCAGGTTCACACTCAACAATATTGCATCTTTGATAAATATCAGAAAGTGTTCTTATACCTCTGACAAGAACATCATCAACCATTTCGGTTTGGCACCCAGAAATGTCTTGCTGGGGGAAGAGCTGAAACTTTGATGTCTTCTCCTTCATTTCAGCCCTGCAGCTCCACTCCTTATCTGCCATGAAGTGCACAACTCTACTGATAATAATTTTTTTCAGATAGACACTAAAACACTCTATAGCCTTTAGAAGTTAAACTGTATCCAACAAAAATGTCTGGAAGTGCTTGTTTATCCAGCTTGTCTCAATTAATTTGTGGAATATGGGTAATAATCTTTATAGGAAATCATCATGTGTGATATTAGGATCCCTAAATATTTAAAGGGCAAGTCCTAGAGACATGGACATGAGATTCTTGAGAGGTTATCTACTAAACCCTGGGAATTAAATGAGATATTTCAATAACTCTTGCTTTTATTTGTCAAGAGACCTAATATCTGGTTAAAAATGATAAGGAATGCATAAATAATTGCATTAAGGTAGCAATGACTCTATAAAATAGTAGGATATCATTTATAAAATAGAGCTAAATTGTTCCAACTTCTTGTATTTATGATGAAGTCTTTATATTTATCTATTCTCTGGGCCATCATTCTTGTTAATACCTCAATATATAAAGTGAATAAGTAAGGGAAAGTTGATTAGCTTGCCTCACACCCTTGGCTTCTTTCAATAAAGTAGTAAATTCTCCATTTACCAGGATTACAAAAGAGATAGTTAAGATGCAATGCTCAATCTAGGAAATAAATATTGTAAGGAATCCTAAAGCTTAACTAATTCAAATGCTTGTTGAATTTAATTTTAATTGAACAACTTCCTATTACCATTTTGCTTTTATAATTTTTAAATAATTCTTGGGTGAGGGTTAAGATATCTTTGCTCCTTCCTTGGATAAAAACACTTTGAGTTAGACTAATGATACACTTCAGAACTTTCTTAAGCCTTTTTGCAATCATTTTAGAGGTTGTCTTGTATATGACATTGCAATAAAAGATAGGCCTAAAATCCTTTAAGAAGCTAGCATTTGACTTCATAGGAATGAGACATACATGGGTTTTATTTAGATCTTTGAGCATTCTACCACTTGAGAAGAACTACAAAATGAACTTAGTGATTACATTGTCTATTAAATTCCAAAATTTTATGAAAAAAAGAATATTTTCAGCCTATTAGAGCCAAAGGCTTTGTCATGATTTAGGTTAAATAAGGCCTGCTTGAAATCCAGAGCATTGAAAGGCTTCAGGAGCATCTCCTTTTGTTATTAAGTGAATCAGGAATAAACTCCTTTAAGAACTACACATAGGAACAACTACTGTAAAATTCCCTATTATGTTCTTAAAGCAATTGGGAGTAATTTTAAAGCTTCTCTTGCCCCCCGATGGTTTCACCATTATTGTTCTTCAAGGAGAAAAACTTATTGGAGTTTCTTCTACTTAAAATTAAAATGTAAAAGAAACTGATATTTTTGTCTCTATCTTTTACCAAGTTGATTTGAACCTTCTACTTCATTAGTAAGAAGGGATTATCCATTGCTTAATTATGAATGGTTAGAGCAATTTTCTATTTCAACTTTACATCTAGCATTAGGTTCTCTTCTTTTTGTATAGCAATCAAATACCCCCTTGTTTTACTAATAGAGGAAATTGTGTGTCTAACTTTTTCTAGATGGAGATTCTTTATCTAAGCTTAAAGGAATATGGAAGTGAGCCATGTTATTAGGGCTTTTTGCAAGCCACTGGGGATTAACCAAAGCCCTATCTAGCTTATTTCTAATTAGCTAGCTCCTTTAATGTTTATTACTTAATGTAAAGTAAGCACCTGTTACAACCCTCACCCTTTAAAGTAACTTGTTGCCTGGACTTTTTCTATGCCCTGAATCTAGCTGGAGACTTGATGGCTTCTCTTTAGTTAATAAGGTTAGAGCACTCAAATGTTCTCAGATATAGTATGGGGTAAAGAGGAGCTTAACTTTTGTAATGAAAAAATTATAATTTATAGGGGACGATTTTAGGTTAGTAAGATAGTGGATTTGGTGCAATGCTAAACTTTGATTTGAACTGGAATAAGTGGAAGAAAGAATAATAAAAAAAATATAGAAGTCAAGTTGAGGGGAAACTTGCTAAACTCTTCAAGTTTCATAACTAATTACTTTTTTTTTTAAAGACAAGAAACCAACCTGATCCCAAGTGGGAAAGATCCTACACTTAACCTTTACCAAAATAGATAAGTTTGGTGAAAACATTTAAGTTTAGATAAAGTTTTAACTTTTACTATAATGATAATTTATCTTCTTTAAAACAAGAATTGATATTAGGTTAAAAATTATATAAAAAAGAAAAGACTCTAACTACTGAAGTGATAAATTTTGTACATTTTATCTCACTCATTGTCAATAAAACAGACTTGAATGATTGCATATCCACAAGGTTTTGAAATCTGGACCGGACGTTGAACCAGAAGCCTTACTGGTCGCCAGTTTGACCGGATCAACCACCGGTCGAATCGGTGTGACGTCATAATTATGCAATAATTATATTTAATTATATTTAATATTAGCAATATTAAAAAATAGAAAAAGTACCAAATAATATAAATAAATATAAATAAAATTTTCAACTATCAATCATATAATTGTTCTCAAATAATAACTAAAATATCATCACTAGATGTCAAAATAATTGCATCAAAAAAAGAAAAATAAAAAATTCATTGAACCAGTGGCCAATAGGTTCCACCAGTCCCGGTTTAACCGGTCAATTGACCGGTTCGCACTGATTCAATTGGAGACTAATTTTTAGGGGTTACCCGGATCGGATAGCCTACTGGTCACCGATCCGGTTCGGATTTCAAAACCATGCATATCCATTATTACTAAATTAAGCTCTATAGCTTTGATTTTTAATTGACATAAGGTAACCAAGATAATATCTCTCAACTTGTTCCTTTATCATCATATAAGCCAAACAATTACTAGATAACTTTTATTATTACATTAGATATATAAAGACAAAAAGCTCACTTACCATAACCAAAAAGCTTATTAGCTCGAGGTAGTATATAATTCTTCATCAATAATGAAAAACAATAAATAGCAATAAATATAAAGCAAACAAGATATGTGAATAAACTTATTGTGATTTTTCCCTGCTGAGATATGCTAATAAACTTAATGTGATTTTTGTTTATGTATGGACATAACTTAAAGATAATAGAAGTCTATGGGATGAGCTGAATGGTGTATCTTAATCCTCTTAAATCCTTAGTTGATCATAGTTAATGAATTTTATCAATTAAAAAATAGTCAACAATCAATGGGGTTTACATTTTATTAAAACTTTTTAAACAAGCATATCTCATTGATTTATCATTAAATGGAGAAGGTTTACTTGAGGAAATTCTTTGTGTAAGTAATTCATTGACTCATCTTTTATTGGTACATGCTTGCTCCGATAATTTCATCATATAAAGCTATTAGGATTACAAAAGCAACTATTAAACTACTGAACCTTGTTGATTGATTTGTTTGAAAAAGTGATAGGAGAACCAAGGTCATTTCGATCTATTGATATGTGATAAGAGCACTAATTAAGATTTTATGCCATTCTTGACAGAATTATGGCATAAATCTTGAATCCAAAATGTTGACAAGAATATGAAGATTAAATTAAGGCTTCTGAGAAGAGAATTAAAGATTTGGCATGAGATGGTCTTTGAAAATATGAAGAATAAACTAAAGGTAAAACAGGAAGAGCTACATCAGCTAGACATTTTAGTTGAAAATCAAACATTATCAGAGGATCAAATAAGATCATTCTGGGACTTATGTAAGAAATTTTTTCTCGATCTTAATAACTCAAAATTTTATGGAGACAAAAAGAAAGAAGTCAATAAATTCATAATAGAGGTTGAAATGCCAAATTCTTTCACACTAGAGCCTCCTTAAGATATTGTAGGAATGCAATCACAGTAATATCAAAGTATGAGAGACCAATTGAGGGTGGGTGGAGTATAAATATGCACTGAAATTCATAAATTATACATAAGTCTCTTCTTTACTATATGAATATGCCATGATTAGCTCCATTCTCTTGACTTTGAAACGTTGATCCAATATACTATAGCACAACTTGATGGTACCTTCACTTCTGTTGTGATTAAAGCTAGCTTGGATTCATAGTGAGAAAGCACTTAATCAAAACAACCTAAACTTCTTATTTTATAAGAAGGCATGTAAGATTTTTGAGAAGGAAGTGGAATTAATTAAGAAGGGTGTTCTCCCAAAGGGGCTAACCTCATCCTTCATCACTTTGATGATATTTGTAGCTTAAAGGGTTTTAGGCCAATTTCCTAGCTAAATTAATGGGTTATATAAATTAATTGTAAAAGCTCATTCCAAGATCCTATTTTCTGTCATCCATCTTTTGGTGTCCCAATTCCAATATGCTTTAAGGAAAGAATAACAGATTGTGGACTGTTTTTTAACTCCAATGAGGTAAGTCACAATGTTAAGGCATGGAAAAGAAGCGGTTTTAAATCTCAACTTCCACAAAGCCTTCGATAGTGTAGCTTGGGATTATATATTGAGTGTGTTAGTGGAACTGAAGTTTGAACTAAGTGGATACAATGGATCTTAGAATGAATCTCATCGACTAGAATTTATATCCTTGTGAATGGAAGCCCAATGAAGTAGATCGAAATAGGGTGAGGCGTGCCACAAGTAGATCTTTTATCTTCCTTTTACTTACCTTAGCAGTAAAAGGTCTTAAAAGGATGCTGGATAAAAGAAAACAATTTGGACTAATTGAAGGAGTCAAGATCAATGATGTTTTTAGTGAGATTACAATACTTGATTTTTCAAATGATACACTAATATTCTCCCCATAAAATTTAGAGGAACTTTCCAACTTAATCAGGTTGCTCCATTTCTTTGACGCTATATCAAGCTTCAAGATAAATTATAAAAAAAGCTCACTTGTTGACATTAACATGAGCTTGGATTTAGTACAAATGGGTGCTAACCTGATTAGTTGTAAAACTAAACATTGCCCTTCACTTACTTGGATCTACCTTAATTTGAGTTCAAAAGTGAATTATAAGAAGATATTAAAGCCAATTATTGACAAATTTGAAAAGAAGCTAATCTTATGGAAAGGTCAGATGTTAACAATGTTTATGGTGCATGTCTAGTTCCAATCAAATCAATGTTGAATAATCTATCGACTTACTTAATGTCAGTCATCCTAATGCCAAAATCAATTTATGGTCAATTAGAGATAAAAATTAAAAGGTTTTATGGTGTATCTCTAACTAGAAATGATATTTGAGCATGGTAGGATGGAGATGTTTGCAAGAAATATAACGATCGTGGCTTGGGTTTATATCTGATACATGTAAAGAATGTTGCAAAGCTCTTCAAATGGATTTAGAGGTCATTAGAAAACCTAAAAGGTTTTTAGCAGAAATTAATTGCTATATGACAGATATAAGTTTTGCTTTGTTCATTCGGTAATGAACTGAAATATTTCACCCCTTTTGATGGCCATTCAGAGGTGTTGCCTTGATCTCTATTGGGAGTTTATCTCCTCCAAGATTAGCATAATAATGAGGGAAGGAAGCTCTAAAAACTTTTGGGCTGATAAAAGGAGCCTTGAGGACTTATTTCTTATCTAGTTCTTCTCGTAACAGAAAAGAAAAGATTTCAAACAACGGAGTACTGGGACTCAAATAGCTAGTATTATAGATTGTCTTAGCAAATAGATTTGAGAGAAAAAGAAGTACAAGAGTTGGGAATAATGTTGAATCTTTTCCAAGCTCATCCTTCTATTATTGGCAAATAAGAAATACTTTCTTAGTTGCCAAACAAAAATAAGAAATTCACAATCTACTAATATATCTAAGAATTTCAAATAACAGAAAACATTATTTGGAGAAATAGGGAAGTTTTCCCTAAGATCAAATTCTTGCTGCCAATGACAAATTTCCTACAAAAGTGTTTTTATCTCGTAAAGGGATCATGATCTCCTGAAATTTGGCTTATGTTTTCCGTAATAACCATAAGGAAGTTATGGATCATATGTTGCTACATTTTAAGCTATCATAGCCTTAATGGTGGAAGCTAATGTCTTAGCCAAACACAAGTTGAGAATCAATTTTGAAAGCAATAGAGTCTTTGATAGTGTTATTAAAATGACTATTGATGGTTGTCCTAAGATTTTGGATGCTACTATTTATGACCATAGCCTGGATGATAAAGGAGGAAAAAAAACTTTTTATCTTTAATGGTTTGGAGTTGTTTGAAGCTTCAACTATACAAACTTGATGGGACTAGAGAAACTAAGGATGACGTTTAGAACCATTCAGTTAGTTTAGTATAATATATAGGAATTATATTACCTTTGTAATTGTTACTCTGTTCCTTCCGCCACATCCTTAGTGGATCTTGTAAACTTCTCACATCAATAAAACATTCTAATTAATAAAAAATTAATTAAGATTACTAGATCATGAATTTATCGCTTTCCTTTCAATAGTTTATTACTAGATTCATTTATGACTTTGTGAGCAATAGATGTAGAACTTAAGATTCAATTTACATGTTCCCTCTCATATCAAGATCTAAGGAGAAACTTGAGGATTATTACGTCAACTTTAAAGCCACTAATATCCCTAATTTAGATAGTGCATCATTATTCTAACTTTTTACATTCAGATCAATGCCCAGCCTACCAAAACTATTAAAAGAACTAAGGGAATTATATAAGGTAACCCAAGATCTCCTTACCTATTTACATTAGTAATGGAATTCTTAAATATAATTCTTAAAAGAATTGCAGAGAGAACAAATCACTTTAATTATCATTCCAGATAAAAAAAAAAATTGGGAATTATCAATTTAAGCTTTGTTGATGATTTGATCCTACTATCTGGATCTTACTCCAATTCAATTGCTACTATCTTGTCTGTAATGAAGATGTTTCATAAACTATCTATACTTAAATTCAGCTGTACCAAGAGTGGAATTTACGTATATAAAAGTACAATAGATCTGAACAAACTCAGCTCTAGTAGCAATTATTGGTTTCTCCATACAACAACTTCCAATGAATTATCTTAGAATTCCTATGTTAGCATCTAGGATGTCCTTCAAAGACTTCACACCTCTAATTGATAAAGTGTATGCCATAATAACTAGTTGGAGAGCTAAGAGACTATCTTTTGCTAGTAAGGCCTAACTCATCATATTTATCCAAAATTTCGTCAATATATACTGAGTAACTTATTTGGCATTTCCTAAATTTATTTTCAACCATTGATAGAGTTCTGAAGAATTTCTTGTTGTCAGGTAGCAAGGAAGAGAAAAACAAGGCTAGAATTAAATGGTCAGAGTTATGCTCTCCCAGGGATGAAGGTGTTTTAAACATTATTTCCCACAAAATCTTTAATTTGGTGATCTTCACTAAGAGAATCTAGAGACTGTTGAAGGCTAAGTAAACCTTAGGAACTAAATGGATACATGAGTTCTATATCAGGTAAAAAAAGATTATGGAACTTTGAACTTGCTCCACATGTTTCCAAAACAACGGAACTTATTATAAAAACTAGGAAAAAGTTATATTGGAATTTTTAAACAGGATTAAAAAAGGAAAATCAACAAATTTTTTGACTAACAATTGGCTATTGGCGGGACACCTCTTAAAATATTGACTCATCATGATGCATTAATAAATATGTTATTAGATCATAGTTACGAACCCCACTATCATGAGTTCAAAAATTGCCAACACCAAGCTCAATCATCATAAGAAAGATAGCATAATATGGAAACATTCCAGGACTAGAAATTTCACCAATTGATCATGTAGGATATTTTTCGAGGGCTAAACGACTAGAATTCTATATTTTAGGAATGCTTGGCGTAAACACTCACCACCTCGAGCTTCCACTACCCTATGGATGGCAATGAAAGACATGTTACCAATTGTTGATATGCTGAGAAGATATATCACATTACCAAATTGTTGTGTCTTATGAAAAAAAGAAGAAGAGATCATTAATCATTTGTTCCTTCAATGTGAGTTTACTAAGTAAAGTTAGAGCATGATCTTAAATAGGTGCAGCATAGCTAGTATACCAACAGTGTGGCAGGACATAGTTGAATGGAGCTCCACAATCAGGCACCCTAGTAAAGCTAGCAAATAAAATGAATAAGAGAGATATGAAAAGGCCAATCTTTTATTAATTTACTCATTAAAAATAATAGAAAGGGCTCAAGTTACTTCCTCCTTAAAGCACTATACAATAATCACTTAAGAACTCGCCATTCAAAGCTCTTAATAAGAACTTTCTCTAAAATCCCTCAAGTGTCTCTTATAGATGATTAAATGTACTTGGTATTTTAAAATGAACTAGAAAAGATGTATTTATATAGACTAGGTACCGAAAACATAGCCTGACCTGGCCCGAAGTTAGTAAGCTTGGGTTGAGTTGATTAAGATTTATAATAGGTCATGATTTTTTTTAAAAAAAATAGGTTTTAGGCCAAGCTTGGGCTTAGGTTATAACTCAACCGTAACGAAAGCCTAAACCTATGATATAACATAAAATGATTTTTTTTCATTAATATAACAAAATTATACCATTTTTGTGAATGAAAACAAAAAAATGTGCATTATCTCTTTCATCTCCCATTTATTGTTTGTATCTGTTATCCAAGTTCCCTCACACATTTGTTTTCTCTTGTCTAAGCCATCTCACACTTGTTGCTACCTTCATGTCTCACATATTTTTATTCTTGTCTCTCTTTTCTTTTCTTTCTCAAGTCTCATCCTATAAGAGAATTTGAAAGGTGGATGGCTATTAACCTTTAGCTTCTTATGATTTCTTCTGACTTTGTTATATCATTTTCTTTAATAATTTTTTTTTAATAGTGGAACTTATTTCTTCTTAATGAAAATTGAGTCATGGTTTTGTACCTCCTGAAGTTGGAACTTTGAACATATGTTTTTTGCTAAATTGCTTTATGAAAAAAAATGTTAGATTAAATGCTTGACATATGTAAATTAGATCCATGTGAGCAATATTGGTTCACTATGTTGAATATCATGCTACTTGTCTTAATGTCAACATTTGGTTGCCAATCTTACTTAAATTATCATCAATAGTTTTTAGGATAATCTTTTTTCTCTTTTTGACTTCATAATGCAAGTTTATGTGGACTTATTCGCTTCATTTAGGTAATCTGAAGTTATACATCTATAGATAGGCTTAGACTAATTCTCATGAAAACCTTTTTTTATATTTACCTCTTTTGATATGGGAAACTTTATAAAGTTGCTAAATATTTTTATGCATAGTGCTTTTGTTTTTTGCTCTTTTTTGATAGATACAAAGTCTTTAATACTATATTTTTGGGTTTCTTTAACTATATCATGCCATTTTAGATTTTATAATTTTTCAATGGTGAACATGCATTTGTGCTTTACATATATGAAGCCAATTTTTCACTAGGATAGTATGTCATGCTTAAACCTAATTATTATTTCAAATGAATTGGATTTAGTGAAGACGATGCATGAATGATTAGGAGTATAACACTTAATATGCCTTTTACTATTGGATCTTTTCTCATATTATTATTGATTTCTTTATGCAATAGTTTCTTCTTCTTTTTTGACATTTAAAGAATCATCAAGGTTCTATTAAAACCTGAACTTTACATATAGTTTGTTTCTTCTTTCAATTTTATCATGTATGATTTTATGATTAATTTATATTCACCTAATTATTTTGTTTCCTCGTGGGTTTCCTTTTTCTCTTTTATTTAAACTTTACATGAAATATGTCCCTTCTTTGATTTTTTAAACTATCATATGTACTAGCTTTGAAATTGCTTGCATAGATTTCTATTTGATGCACTTTAAATATGTTTTATATAGACATAGAAATTTAAGTATATACACTTTATAATAATTTAATCAATAATTATGTATTAAGTTGTTAATGATAATGCCTTTACAATGGTTTTATCGATGGGGTTCTGCAAGTTCACGGGTCTCAAGTAGTACAGTATAATATCGTCCCACAGAGAGTAATTGTGTAAGTACTAGGCTTGGATCACTTAATTAATTGGACTAAGCGATTAGGTAGGATTGGGAAATTAAATTAAGAGAAAATTTAACTATCAAAATAAATAAATAGATAAAACCGATGGCGATTGTGTAAAAAAAATGGGGGAATAAAATAAGAAAATTAACTAGCAAAAATAACAAAATCAAGCTAAAGAAAATTTGCGAATATTTCTAGGCGTTAATTCGAATGGAATATGGTAAGCTTCAAGGATGATTCCACTTTTAGCGCTTTTTATGGACTTTACCCGGATCAGTTTATGAGGCGAATTTTGGCTGATAGACGGTTGAGCC
>JANITX010158007.1:0-15111 GCA_027564395.1 Erythroxylum ulei
TGATCTTCCGGAACCAAACTTATCTTTCAAACCTCCCACCTTTGTAATCACTGGACCAGATGTCATATCTTCAGACGCATATACTACCACTATCGGTACTGAAGCAGCGCAACACAAGCACGATGATAAGCTTGATGATCCCTGTCCTTCAGTGAGTGACTTGCATAAGGAAATGCAGCATATGCGAGAAGACATGAAGTCACTCCGCAGCGAAATCAAAGAAATGTTTTCTGAAGTTATGAAACATCTTCGGTCATGATCTTTTTGATCAATAACAAATAGGGGGAGAAAGGTCAAAATAAGAAAGATAGGCAGAGAAAGGATAGAAAGGTAAGAGATAAGAAAAGAAGAAGAAGAACAATGTGTTGAGGTAATCAAAGTATTTTCTTGTTTTAATTTCTTGTTATGTTGTTCTACTTTCTTTTGTGTGCACATTTGCAATAGGATGACAATCAAGCTTATTTTCTACTATCTAGCTTTGCGAACTGCTCCCGCTGCAACGCTATGTAAAGGTATTATTAGATCTTCAGAGGTCTCAATTGGTTGAGAAATCAAGACATAAACCTCAAGAAAAGATGAGGATCTTGACTGATGTTACTCAAATGGAAGGACGCGTTGTTTCAGCTCCCAAGTTATGTAGCCATCTCTTGCTGACATAGTTCTTGCTGTTATTGTTTCTTTTGATCTTACTTGGTCTTCCATAGTAAAACAATTTATAGGTAAATAACTGTGAATAGGCATCGTAACAAAAATATTGCTTGCAGAGAAATTTTCAACCTGATAAAATTGAAGATTGGGCTCTTGCGAACTTTTCTGATGTATGTAGAGATTTGGCAAGATTTTTTTTTCAAATTGTATACAGTCTTATATTATATATCGTATTAATAAAACTTTCTTTCTAAAAACTATGATTATTTGTTATCATCAAAAAGGGGGAGATTGTGAAGAAAAAATAAGATGATTAATGATTTTGATGGAAATTAAATAATAATAATATTAGAAAGCGATGTACCATTTCGATAAGGCCGAAGAAAACTAAGACGAAGCTGCAGAAGCCAAAATGAGACGAAGCAGGGAAAGCCAAAGTGAGACGAAAGCATAAGTGAAACTAAGGCAAGTAAGACAAAGTGGAGAAGCAAAAATAAGACAAACCGCGGAGACAAAAATAAGACGAAGCGCAAAGACAAAAGTAAGAGGAAGTGGAAACTAAGACAAAGTGGAAAACTTAGACGAATCGGTTGACTTTAAAAAAGCGTTTCTTATATTAAGATAAAAAAGTAAGACGAAGCGGAGAAGTGAAAATAATACGAAGCGCAAAAACAAAAGTAAGACGAAGTGCATAGACAAAAGTAAGACGAAGCAAAAACTGAGACGAAGCGGAAACTAAGACGAAGCGATTGAATGTAGAAAAGCGTTTCTTCTATTAAGATAATTATTATATCAATAAAAACTATATTATGCTATATAATATTAATCTTTTATTATGAGCATATTATGCACATTTGTTAAGTGCGTCAAGGAGCTCAAAATTTTCATCTCCCTATTAATGGTTATCATATAGTGAACTAATTAATTGATATGATAATTAGCTTAATATAAGATAGGTTTTTCTATCTTTCCGTGTTCAAGGACAAGTTTATCATTTCATTGACACTTTAGTGCCAACAAGCAATAAGGTATCTGGAATCCAACTTTATTTCTTTGATACTAATGAAGAATTACATAAAAGGATCGGCAGTTTTGATAAACTTTATGAAAATCCGTTGAAGCCCATTATGACAATTCTTCAAGATAACCCTTACGCTAGGTTCTTTTGAAGTCTTAAAGATATTCCATTGCTTGAAAATCACGAAATTGTTCTCAGATGTTATCTTGGTCTTGATTAACGGGTTTACAATATTCCTATTGTATCACAAGCAGCTGCTATATAGACTAAAACTGATGATGAACATCATGATAAATCTCCTCATATCCAAGTCTACACTAACTCCGGTCCGAGTTATAGAATTCAATCTTATTACGCATGCTATGACCCACTTCAATATCCACTTTTATTTTCGCGGGCTGAATCAGGATGACATCATGTCATTAAGCAATTACCACAGCTACAGAGAAACAAAAGCAAAAATGAGAAATTAGCAATCATTATCGCACGAAAGAAGCAAAAAGGAAAACTTATCACAGTTGGAAATAAACCGATAAAGTTGTTGGCCATCTGTACAGACAATAAAACCTGGATGAAAGTCGATGAAAAAATGAAAAGACCAAAAGGAAAAAATATTAAGCAAAAACGAGAACTTACCACAACTGCAGAGAAATAAAAGAAAAAACGAGAAGTTAACAAAGCTGGAGAGAAACTCCAATTGTTGAATAAAACTGTAGGCCATCTGTACCATAGTTGGAAATAAACCGATAAAACCGTAGGCCATCTGTACACACAATAAAATCTGGATGAAAGTCGAAGGAAAAAACGCAAAGACAAAAAGAAAAAAATCAAGCAAAAACGAGAACTTACAACAACTGAAGAGAAATAAAAGCAAAAACAAGAACTTAACAAAGCTGGAGAGAAACTCCAAATGTTGAATAAAACCGTAGGCCATCTGTACACATAATAAAACCTGGATGAAAGTCGGAGGGAAAAACGCAAAGACAAAAGCAGAAAGGAAAACTTACCATAGTTGGAAATAAACCAAAAAAATCGTTGGCCATCTGTACACACAATAAAACCTGGATGAAAGTTAACAGAAAAAACGCAAAGACAAAAAGGAAAAAATCAAGCAAAAACGAGAACTTACCACAGTTGTAGAGAAACAAAAGCAAAAATGAGAAGTTAACAAAGCTGGAGAGAAACTTCAAATGTTGAATAAAACCGTAGGCCATCTGTACCACAGTTGGAAATAAATCGATAAAACCGTAGGCCATCTGTACACACAATAAAACATGGATGAAAGTCGAAGGAAAAAAAACAAAGACAAAAATGAAAAACAAATCAAGCAAAAACGAGAACTTACAATAGCTGAAGAGAAACAAAAGCAAAAACAAGAACTCAACAAAGATGGAGAGAAACTCCAAATGTTGAATAAAACCGTAGGCCATCTGCACACACAATAAAACTTGGATGAAAGTCGCAGGAAAAAATGCAAAGGCAAAAGCAAAAAAGAAAACTTACTATAGTTGGAAATAAACCGATAAAACCGTAGGCCATCTGCACACACAATAAAACTTGGATAAAAGTCGCAGGAAAAAATGCAAAGGCAAAAGCAAAAAGGAAAACTTACTACAGTTGGAAATAAACCGATAAAACTGTTGGCCATCTATACACAGAATAAAACCTGGATGAAAGTCAAAGGAAAAAACACAAAGACAAAAAGGAAAAAAATCAAGCAAAAATGAGAACTTACCACATCTGCAGAGAAACAAAAGCAAAAACGAGAAGTTAACAAAGCTTAAGAGAAACTCCAAATGTTGAATAAAACCATAGGCCATCTGTACCACAGTTGGAAATAAACCGATAAAACCGTAGGTCATCTGTACACATAATAAAACCTGGATGAAAGTCGAAGGAAATAATGCAAAGACAAAAAGAACTCCAAATGTTGAATAAAACCGTAGGGCATTTGTACGCACAATAAAACCTGGATGAAAGTCGAAGGAAAAAATGCAAAGACAAAAAGGAAAAAAAAATCGAGCAAAAACGAAAACTTACCACAGCTGTAGAGAAACAAAAGAAAAAACGAAAACTTAACAAAGCTGGAGAGAAACTCCAAATGTTTAATAAAACCGTAGGCCATTTGTACACACAATAAAACCTCGATGAAAGTTGAAGGAAAAAACGCGAAGACAAAAAGATAAACAAAATCAAGCAAAAACGAAAACTTACCATTACTGCAGAGAAACAAAAGAAAAATGAGAATCGTATGAAAGAAACAAAAAGGAAAACTTACCACAGTTGGAAATAAACCGTAGGCCATCTATACACACAATAAAACGTGCATGACGGTCAAAAATGGAAATATAAAACCATGGCTGAAAGACCATGACTGAAATAAAACCGTTGACGACGACGAAGAAAAAAAATGAAAGAGAAGTAGAGGACGTCGAGGGCGGAGAGCTGACAAAGAACGAGAGAGGAGCAAAGGAAGGCAAGGGCGGAGAGCTAAATAAAGAGAGAGAAAAAACTGAAAGAGAAGTAGAGGACGTCGAGGGTGGAGAGCTGACAAAGAATGAGAGAGGAGTAGAGGTAGGCAAGGGCGGAGAGCTAAAGAAAGAGAGAGAAAGCTTTGTGGAACTCTAGGTAAATAAATGAGGGAAAGAGGGAGAGTAATAATAAAGACATAATATTCAATGAACAGATATAAGCCATCAGATTAAATGGACGAGCGGGTTGGTCGTCTATAAGAGAGAGAAAGCTTTGCGGAGAGAGTAATAATAAAGACACAACATTCATTGAATAGCTATAAGCCGTCAAATTAAATGGACAAGCAGGATGGATTGCGTGGTCGTCCATAAGAGAGAGAAAGCTTTGCGAAATACACAACATTTAATGAACAGATATAAGCTGTCAGATTAACTAGACGAGCGGGATGGATTGCGTGGTCGTCCATTCCATATCGTCCTTAGTATATATACTTAATAAATTTTGTGATTATGAATGAGATGTGAATGTGATTGTTTTGATTCCGGACAATGAATGTCCAAGGGATTTTCTAAATGTGAAGATATCGAAGTGCTATTTATATGTGAATTTGATGAAATAAGTGATACATGATTTGATTGTTAAACGTCTGCTTATGAAGGAAAAGTGATTTTCAACTTTAATGTTGAATGTCGAATTAAGGTCTGATGGCAAGTGAAAGTGAATAATTGATCATATGCGATTGATGCATTTCATTACATGAATGCATGAAAGATAAAGGCAGTTGTGATTGCAGTAGCCACCGAAAAAGAGCTTAAAGCTCAGACTGTGAAAAAGAACCTAGAGCTCAGAAAGTGATTAAGAGCCAAAGGCTCACTATAAAATGAGCCCGGTATCCTCAATGGATACGGGACAATTATTAATGAGCTCGATATCTACAATGGATATGGGACAGTTATAGGCACTTTGTTACAATAATAACAAATTGAAAGTGAGTCTCATAAGCATTACATATTCATATGATATGTATGATTTAAATAGTTTGAATGATTTTCGAGTGTGAAATATGTTTGAAATGAATGTGATTTTATAAATTGTATGTGTTATGTGATTGAGTGAGCCATTGATGATGGTCACTCACTAAGTTCGCAAAACTTACCCAAAATTTGTAATTTTTTTCAGGCTCTGAAGAGTACTTCGTTAGGCTAACGGAAGTACAGACACTGCATACAAGTAAGAGATAAAGGTTAGGATTAGTTCGCGTCTACATTATTATTTTTATTAATTTTTGTATGAAAGAATGTATTCTAAAATTTTTGTATCATGTGTATTGATCAATTCTATTTTGTAATAACTTTCCAAAATGAAAAGGTTTGTAAATGAAATTGATCTTGAGTGCAATTATTTTAAATGTGATTGAAAAAGTTTATGAATCAAATGAGCCCAATTTGATTATTGATTTTTTGCAAAAGTGTGCATTGTTTTAAAATGAAAAGAAAAATTATGTAGTGAGATTTTATTGACTGAGTATGTTAGCATGCCACCCTCACAGGCCACAGACCTAGATATCACTCAGGATGTCAGGTACGTATCTTGTGAGAGTGGGGTGCTACAATTGATATCAATTATGGTTCAAAATTTTTAGCATTTTGGGACAAGGATGGATAGAGTTGTTAAGCAAGTGAGTAAGGTAACTAACATGAACCTTGAGGATAAATTTTAGATTTAACTGTTATAGTTTGTCAAATGGTTATAGGTTAATAGCAATCGGTAAGAATGTGTGAAATATGCTAATTCTGTAGACATTCTACAAGTATATGCCCTACATTGTAACAAAACTCCCTTTAATAAGCTAATGAAATAGGGGGCTTTCCTAGTCAATCTTTAAAAAAATATGACCCTTATTCCAATCATTATAACCCAGGATGGAGGGACCACCCAACTTGAGATATGAAAATTAAGGAGGCAACAATGATATCAACCTTCAATTTTAATAAACAACCCTAAGCCACTACATATGCTCAACCTCAATCTTCAAATTCAGGTATGTCTTTGGATGAAATTATTAAGGCACTTGCTACTAATACTCAACAATTTCAACAGGAAACAAAAGCAAGCCTTCAAAACCTAGGAAATCAAATCACTCAATTAGCTACCTCTGTTAGTAAATTGGAAGCGCAAACATCAGGAAAATTACCTTCCCAAACTGTGAAAGCGCAAACATCAGGAAAATTACCTTCCCAAACTGTGACGAATCATAAGGAGAATGCAAGTGTGATGACTTTGAGAAGTGGTAACAAAATTCAATCTAGATCTTTCTTACCAATGAGGGTAGAAAAGAATGATGATGGAGAAAAGAAAGACGAACTTCCAACTCAAGAATCAATAAAGGTAAAAGATGATTTATCTTCATCGATATCAATTAATGCACATATACCTTCTTTTCTTAGTAGGTTGGCAAAACCAAAAGAAGAGGAATATGAAAGAAAGATCCTAGAAACCTTTAAAAGGGTGGAAATCAATATATCACTTCTAGAAGAAATCAAGAAAGATCCAGAATATGCAAGGTTTTTGAAAGAACTATGCACAAATAAAAGTAAGTTGAAGGATAAGGAACGAATAACTTTAGGTAAGAATGTATCAACTGTGTAAATAGAAAATTACCAGAAAATGCAAAGATTCTGGTATGTTTACACTTCTATGTGTTAGTGGTAAGAAGAAAATTGAGCATGACATAATAGACTTAGAAGCATCTATTAATGTCATGATAATCAAGTGTTTGATGTGTGTAAGTTTTAATTAATAACCCTCGATAATCTACAAGCGTATGGTTCGTTAACGTAGTACCTAATGTGTCGATCCCATGAGGAGGGATAATCAAATCCTAAAATCTAAGGCCAGAAACAAATCACATAAAATCAAAATGTAAGAAACTAAAAATGAGAATTTAATTCAATCAATCAATCAAGAATCAAACACGAAAATATTAATTATTCAACAGTTGCAACACACAACTAAGAATCAACCTAAGGAAATTACCAATTGAAAGAAAGGGAATTTTAATGCAAACCTAACTAATTATGAATTACCAGATTGTTGGTTTTAGACGATCTTAGGGTTGATTACTCTCTCTCGAGTTATAACTATTAACCCTAATCAGATTATGAAAGTTAAAATCTCTCAATTAATAACCCATCTAAAACCCTAATTAGTTCTGATGTTCTCTAATAAACTACCGGAAACCTATGCAAGATCTCCCTGCACACAATTTACCGATTTGATTTAATTCTAATTTTCATTAAATCACCTAACTCTCGTTAGCCCAATTTAATTGTTTTTCATTCAATTCACCCTCTCAGTTTATTATCGAATTATGCAATCGCAGAATAAAACTTCGAATGTGAGTTTAGAACATCTTCATCATTAAAAAATCCTATCATCAAACTATTATTCCAATTCTATACAATAATAAAACTAAAAATAAACTGGAAATACAATATGAACAGATGATGGGAGGCAGCGATGTCGGGAAACTCCTGATCTGGCAAGGACTTCGAGCCAACTTCTTCTCCTTTTCTCTCTTCCTTCTTCTCTTTCTCTATCTCTTGATGAATTCTCTCTAGTGTTTCTCAAAAGTGGCTAATGTAAAAGCTCCCTCTGCCTCTTTGTCTTGTTCTTTAAATATCCTTTGTGTTCTTAGTAGCCTTAGGATTTTTTCAAGGTCCGAACAATCTCTCAAAACTTGACATTTTTTTGTGCGTCTACCTGAAGGTTACAATGGGCCATATCTGAGCCTTCTGTCACAATCGTGACATGTGGGCTAACTCTAGTGTTTTTGTCACAATTGTGGCTTGTTGTGCCACGATCGTAGGTCGTTGTTTCGACTCAAATGTCTCCAAAACTTCTATTATTTGATGTTAACCCTAAAACACTAACAAACACATCAAGGTACCTCAAAAACATAATATTTAAGCTCAAAGACTTTTACTAACCCATAAAATACTTAAAATATAAAAAATTAACAAACTAACACAATTCTAACCTAAACACAAACTAAACGATTAAATTAACAATTAAATACATATCAAACTAAGCCCTAAAACACGATGCAATTTACGCTTATCACATGCCATACTCAATCTACCAAGCTTTAAATTTAAATTCTTTACAAGAAACTAATGTGACAATTTAACTAGCTGATCATTCTTTTGTGCGTCTTATTGGTATTATTGAAGATATTTTAGTCCAAGTTAATGGTTTGGTATTCCCAATGGATTTCTACATCTTGAAAAAGGATGGAGATAGTGTTTAACATTTATGTTCAATTTTGTTGGGAAGGTCAATGTTGAACATTTACATTTAATTTTGTTGGGAAGGTCGTTTATAAAGACGATCAAGTTGAAAATCGATGTAGATGAGGGTGCTGAGTTTGATGGAGAGATAGTAAAGTTCAATATTTTTGAAGCAATGAAGTAACCTAATGATTTCCAATCCGTTTATCATATGGATATTGTGGATTCATTTGTACAGGATATGTTTAAAGAAGAAAGTGTTGAAGATGAGTTGGAATTTAAGGGTAAATTAGAAGTGAAGGAGAAAGTTGATGAAACTTGTGAAGTCGTAGAATCATTATTAGCAATGATAATAAATTCAAAAACTTTGAATATTGAACTTATTATAACTCACAAAAAAATTTGCCTTCTGTTTTGCAAGCTCCGAAGATAGAATTGAAGGTGTTACTTGATTAACTAAAGTATGTCTAATTGGGTGATGGAAGGTTATTACCTACAATCATTTCAAAAAGTTTGACTGTAGAGCAAGAGGAATGGTTAGTAGCATTACTTAAGGAGTACAAAACTGTAATTACGTAGAAATTTGAGAGAAAAAAGTCACATCGAGCATAGTTATCAGGAGTAAAGACCTTAAAATTACACAATACTAAATCTCATAAGGCGAGATCACGCCTTATGTGATTTAGCTTTCTGGAATGAAATCCTTAAAATTCTAAAATACTTAATCTTATAAAGAAAGATCGCGCCATATATGATTTAGTTTTCTAGTCCAAAAAGCTAAATCACATAAGGCGTGATCTTGCCTTATATAATATAGTTTTCTACAATGAAACCCTAAGTTTTCTTGTCATTTTTTATTTTTAAAAAATATATATAATCTAAAATAAAGTGCAATAGACGCATTACTCCAAAAACAAATTTATTATTATTATTTAATTTCAAATTAAATTTTGAAAAAATATATTATGTTTTCTCTTTCAGTAGGTAGCAAAAACACTCACCACACACAGCCCCACCAAAGATGCACCAGCACCAACAACACCCAAGTAATACCCCACCATAACACCCAGCCATCCATGCCAGCTAAGATGTAATCTCCATCAATAACAGCCATGCACCACCAACATTTTCTAGTATTATTTTTTAATTTTATTTTTAATTATTTTTATTTCATTTTTATCAATTAATTTTAATTTTAATTTTTATTAGAATATTTTGATTATTTTTCTGATTAGTTTTCTATTTATACTGGTCTTCATTATGAGAAGTTCTAAAGATATTCCTAAGACAGTAGTGAAAAGAAAGTCTACGATGAATCTAACTGCGCAGGATCAATCTATTACAAAACCTACCACATGTACCCATTAAAAGTGTATTTGAATAGCCAAAGGATGTGATAAATTGAGAAACAGAAGGACAATTCAGTTATGTGTCACATGATACCTCCTTGTCGATCGACACCATAGTACATCTCTTTTAGATGCTCACAACTCAGGAGAGTCTTCTACTCTGTGCTTTATTTTTGTTGATTATTTTTTGTGAGATGTGAGTATCTTGTGCATACATTGGAGACAATGTATAATTTAGGTGTGGGGGAGCAAGATAATATATTATGATAAAATTTGTGACTTTTCTTGGACTCATGATACTATGATTTATATATTGATGATTATCATGATAGCCTCATAATTTTCTAATTGTTGTTGATAAATAATCCTTACACTATAAGAAAAGTATGAATTACCGACGGAAATGAAATTGTAGCCAATCACCAACGGAAATATTATATCCATAGAAGAAGTTGTCTGGAAAATGAAAAAGGCGTGAAAAATAAATGAAAATTTACCGACAGAAATTTCCATTGGTAATATAGCCGGCAATTTATAAAGTTGTGCATCCTCTTCTGTCATGAAGGCTCAAACCTTTTTAATTACTACAAAATGATATCGTTTTGAAAACTATCCACACGACATCGTTTTTTTACACTTCAAAACGTTCAAGCCTTCAGCAACAAAACGACATCGTTTTGTTATAATTAAAACGACGTCTTTTTGTTATACTTCAAAATGTTCTGCTCCAGGAACAAAATGAAAACCAAATGACATCGTGTTGGTATACTTTAACACGTTCTGCCTCCAGCAACGAAACAACGTCATTTGGTTTTAAACCATACGACGTCGTTTTAGTATACTTAAAAAGTTAAAGCATTCAAAATGATGTCGAAAACCAAACGACGTCATTTTGTTGCTGGCAGAATGCTTTGTTATTTAAACCAAAAGAAGTCATTTGGTTTAAAACCAAACGACGTCGTCTTGGTTTCCTTAAAATCATTCAAGTCGTCCCCCACCCCCCACCCCCGCACTTGTGCGCTGTTTCGTCTTCCTCCTCCAAATCTGCTCCTTTGACCGTTAGTTGCATGTTGTCCATGGAGTTGCTATGTCTCCAGCCATCATCGTCGTCTTCTCCGACGGTCTTCGGTGATGAATGTCCAGGTATTTTCTTCTTCTCTCTATCTAGAATGACTTTCGTATTATGATAATGAATTTTTTTCCTTTACCGTCTTCAATGACTTTGGATTGTCTACATTCATTTTAAAGGGCATATTTTGTTTCTTTGTGTTTGTCTTATGAAAATTGACTATATTGAACAAAATGAAGGGATGAACTTCCCATATGCTATCATATTTTCTTTAAAATGCATATAATCAAGTATGGGAGAGGTTTTATTTGACATAAATGGCATAAATTCTCATTCAAACAAAATTATGCACAATACAATATAAATGAGAGTTGAAAAAACTCATTTTAGTCTTTAATTTCATTAATGAACCCTCAATTTTTTTTAAAAAAATCAAGGATATGAAAAACTTAAAAAGTCCCTAATTTTGAAACCTTAACTCACCAAAAAATGTATGCTTAACATAACAAAGTCCTAACGAAATAGTACCACGTTAATAACTAAGAATGCACTTATATAATAACTAAAAGGTGGGATTCCCTAAGACATGATTGAAATTCAGCAAACATGCATACACTAAATATAATATTAAGCCTACACTAAATATAATATTGAGACTACTTACGATAATATAAAGCAAACTACTAATCAAACCTTTTTACATAATCTGACTTGCCTTTTCATCTTCATTCAATTTTATTGTGATACGATCTTTGTTTTTTCCTAGTGATTTGGCTTAATCTATTTTGAAGCATTTAAGTAGTTCTTTAGTGTAGTTCGCTTAATTGATAAAGATACCTTGATTTGAAGTGTAAGAAAGAATTTAAGCACTCCTATTATACTAGTCTCAAATTCTCTACTCATATAATTGGAAAATTATATAAATATACTCTCAGTAGTGGAACCAAAAATAATGTCATCGGCATAAACTTGAACAACTAATTAAAATATCATACTTGTGCATTTTAATAAAGAGTGTAGCATCAACCTTAACTTTAGAGAAACTAATTTCTAAAAGATATGTACTTAACCTATCATACCAATATTTAGTAACTTGTTTCAAACCATATAAGGCTTAGAAAGTTTGTAAACATTGTTGGATCCGTTATGTTTTTTTGAAGTTGGTTAATATACACTTCTTCTTAAATAGAACTATTAAAAGAACACTTTTAACATGCATTTGAAACAATTGAAAGTTTTTACAAGATGTAGATGCAATTAAGAGTCTAATAGATTTTAACCTAGCTAGTAGTACAAATGTTTCCTCATGGTCTATGCCTTTCTCTTAATTATACCTTTTTTTACCACTATTCTAACTTTATTTCTCATAATGGTACTTGATTCATCTTACTTATTTTAAAAAACCCAGTTGGTACTTATGATTTGGTGATATCTAGATCTAGATACTAAATTCTATACATTATTGCTCTCAAATTGGTTTGACTCCTCATTTATAGCAAAAACCCAACTTCCATCATTAAGAGCTTCTTCTCTAGTCTTACGTTCAATTTAAAAAATGATAATAGGACGAGATAAGTCTATAAAATAAGATCTAATGATTACTTCTTATTGATCATCACCTCGAATTTGATCTAGTGGATAGTTCTTCTTGAAATTATAATCTCTTTGTAGCTTCTCATCCTTCTTATTTCCCTCACTTGGTTTGACAATATGCTCATGTAAGTTGTGTTGATGATCACTCTTATTTTCTTCAAGGGCTAATTTCTCTAATTCCCTAGATATACCTATACATTATCTTCAAAATCATTCTCTGATATAATAGGACATTCATTAAAGACAACATGCATAGACTCTTCAACAATAAGACTTTTTCTATTAAACACCCTATATGCTTTGCGTGTTAAGGAATAGCAATAAAAATCCTTCATCCACTTTGGAATCAAACTTTCCTAAGTAATCTTTAATATTCAAATCATATAGCACTTACACCAAAAAACTTTAAAGTAACTAAAATTTGGCTTCTTTTTACCTTTAATTATCCCTCTTTTCTTTCTAGTCATTTCTGTCATAATTTTCATTTTCTTTAAGACGACATTGATACTTTATATATTCAAATTTCCTATATTCAAAACACAATTTCTTTAATTACATTTTAAATATGTCTTACCACTTTTGAAGCCTTTACCTTTTTAGGAGTTCTTCAAGAATTTCTTAAAATTTCTAGTGATTAAGACAATGTGTTTTTCATCACTTTCATTAGTTGATTTATCTTCCTCTTCACTTGGTTCTTCCTTTAAGGCTTTGAGTATTAAATTCTTTTTGTTTAAAAATGTCTTTTCTTCTTATGTTTCTTGAAGCCTCATTCGTATGTAAAAAAAGATCTAATTTGCTCTTCTAATAGTAGTAATGATAGATCATTGGCTTCTATATGACCATCACTTTAGCTTTTTATATCTTTGGAAGTGGCCTAAGTAAATTTTTACTATTTAAATGATATTATAGGTCTTTGCAAGATCCTCGAGAGCACTGACAATAACAATAAATCTAGTATACATGCTAAAAATGCTTTCATCACACTTCATTTGAAGCAATTCATATTTGTATGTTAGCATGCTAACCTTTCTTTATGTTACTTTATTTGTTCCCTCTTGTGTAATTTCTAAAGTATGTCAAATTTCATGAGTCATTTCACATATAGAGAATCTATTGAATTTGCTTCTTCCAAATGCATAAAATAAAATTTAAACAACTTTTCTATTTAAGGAAATTAGTTTTTTGCCTTGAGGATCTCAATCCTCTTTTAGCTTGAGGATCCCTTTCTATCATTTATAATTTTAGTAAGAATGAATGAACCACCTAAGACAAGTTATCACAAAGCAAACTTTTTGGCCATTAAGAAAAGCTTCATGCTTGTTTTCCAATAGAGATAGTCATTTCCATTAAAAAAAAAGGACTCTACTAATGTTATGTTCTTATATAAATGAATGAAATTGATTAAATTGAGTTATTATTGATTAGAATTGATTATATCTTGATGTATTGACTATAAATGAGGGTGTATGGGCTAGAAATTGGTGCACTTGAATTATGAATTGGATTATTATAAATTTTGCCATGTAAATGTGGACTCAATTAAGAATAGACTTATAGTTTGGAGACCCAAATGAGCTATGGTTACTGATGGATATAAAAGTTTATTTTTATTGCAGGAATGACCCTTCTTTCAAGAGGGGGATGTCCATTTTATAGGGGAAACTCTGCCGAATTTTCAATAAGCTCCTCGTAAAATGTGACATCACCGTTTTTAAATAAAAAATAGAGCTCCTTAGTATTAAGTGATGATCTTATTCTCAAGGAATTCTATAACTATAAGAATAAGGATTCTCTAAGTTTTCCAAAGCCCACATTTTTTTTAGAATTCCTCCCTAGCACTTAAGAAATTTTAGGTTGGTTGTAAAAGGTGATCAATAATTTGACATATTAAGTAGGAACACAGCGCCACATATGAAGACAAAAAGAGAAGTTGTATTGACAGATTTGATTCTTAGATCTCTCTCAACTTTTAGAGAACATATATCTCACCTACTAACTTTTGCCTTTGATGCTTTATGCTCTTTTCTTAGTCTAAGTAAAGTTTGTCATCATCTTCTTTATACTCTTAACCAAATTTCTAAGCTATTGCAAATGAGAAGACTTATAATTATGCAAATTATTGAGGATAACAATGGTTAATGAATTATTTCTGTATAGCTCATGCTTGACCTTGATTGATTAAAATATTTCAAAGCAATTGTTTAAATATATCCCGCTTTCTAAACCGTGAATGATTTTGTTCTTAGTTGTAGGAACTCATTTGTATCAGTTTCTATATTTTTCAGAGTAGGTCCGTCATCATCATCTTCCTTCACGCACTTCAAGAAGATCGTTCTGCGTGTCGGTTGAGGTAAGTGATTTTATTTTTTACTATGTTTTTGTGAACTTAGTTTACTTTAGGTATTTGTTTGCGGTTTGAACTTCCTGCATTTTTAATTGATATGGCCTGCACGATGTGAAACTTGCTTGTGGTAAGAACTTCAGTTTATCATTAAATTAATATAGGATGAATTTGACTTATATTATAATTTTAATTACCTTAATATGACATCTAAGTTATTTCATTGATGCTTTCTGAATTGATTAGCTCACAAGCACTTCAGTTTATCATTAAATTAATATAGGATGAATTTGACTTATATTATAATTTTAATTACCTTAATATGACATCTA
>JANITX010158038.1:0-15100 GCA_027564395.1 Erythroxylum ulei
ATTTGTAACAATTTTACTAACAAATTGCAAATAATGTGAGCTCAACATAAGGAACTAATTTAAGCACAAAAGTCACACTTAGGAGTCAAAAAGTACATTAATAGTTATGAAAATGCATCCAATTAATAGTGTAAACTTGGGCTCAATCAAGTAATCAACCTTAGGATAGTTTTGAACCAACAATCCAATAATTCCAATAATTTTGTGAATCCCTCAATTAGATTTGATCCTAATTTGGAATATTTACATAATCCTATCTCTAAGGTTGTAATAAACTCCTTCCAATTACCATGGATCTATTCAACTAGGATTTCTCAATCACTATCTATGAAATTAGATTATGGTTTAATATTCCGGATTACTAGAACATAAATTAAAAAAAGTAACTAGATCGCAACAATCAATCAAACCAATTGCATTAAAAAAAGAATCAAATTATATCAAAGTATTAACACAAGGTTCATCTAACCTAAATACTAATTGGACATTTAGTTAAATATTATCAAACATGAAATCAAACATAAACCAAAAGAAAAAGAATTTAAAACAATGACTTCATAATTCTAAATCTCCCTGATTGTCTTTTATCGAATATTCTCGCAATGTAGAGGCTTGATTTGTATTCTGATGAATCTTTCAATAAATCTTCATGTTTTCTGCTCTTCTAGACCAAAAAACAAGACGAATATAAGATTTCAATGAAATCTTGTATTTTGATGCATGGTCGTGCATTAGATCATGCATAACTAAAAATTACAAGAATCGTGAAGATGCATCAGATCATGCATAACTAAAAATTACAAGAATTGTGAAGATGCACGGGTTTAGGGAAGTGCACAGCCATATGTATGAAAGTGCATCCTTTATGCACTTCAAATCTTCAATTTATGTCGTGATCTCATTTGAATTATTCTCCTTTTAGTCCATGAAGGCAATTATTCTATGTAAACACACTTGAAGTGAATTAAGTGCCAAATATACAATAAAAGTATAAAATATTAAGCAAAAACACATCAAATATGGAGTAAAATTTTGTTCAATTATCCACCTAACAAATATCCCCACACTTAAGATTTTTCTTGTCTTCAAGCAAACCATAATCAAAATTATAAATGCTAAAATATTAGTCATCATCAATCTCATTCTGTCCATTCATATTATACATCATTATATCCTACTAAATCAAATTAACATACAATTAAAGTTAAGTTGTCCAAAAATTAACTTCATAAGCAATATTAATAATAATCACATCAATATTCAAATTGAAATCAAAAGCATATCTCTTTACACCTTCACCAAAATTTCACTCAATACACTTAGGTATTTAGGGTGAAAAGCATCAAAACTCTCAATTAATGCATAGTAGAATTCTTACCATATGCTTACAATAAAATCACATTTCCACCACTTATATATAAACAAGAAAGAAAATCAAAAAGTTTTTATGTAGGTTGTAATGGGGCTTAGGTACGGTATGATTGGGTTAATAAAAAGGGTTAAATTGAAGGAAATTTACTAAAAATAGCACCACATGAAACTTATTCACAATAAGGTCCTTTCACTACAAAACTAATGGTACTATATATTTATTCTTTTCTTCTTCTTTTTTTAATATATGCTCCAATTTTTCTTTTTTCTTTTATTATTTTTTTTCACAATAAACATTTGGTACCACAATTCAATAAATAATGTAATAACCTTCAAGGTTCCAAACAATAAATAAGTCTTTAAAGAAAAAATAATAAAGGTTAATATGAGTTTAATCAATAAAAAAGGTTAAGGCTCAACTTGGTTTTACCTAGAGGATAAATTTAAGGATATGGTAATTTTCAAAGAAATAGGCTAAAACAAGTTGTTAATTCTAAATGACTTTATCATATTGATGCTTCTAATTTAACAAATATGTTCTTAACATACATAATAAAAGCAAGTTTTAGAATTATCCTCCTATACAAGATATCACACATATGAAAGAATAAAAAGAGCATAAAAATTTTGAAAATCTGCTCTTTAGGCTCAAAAACTCACAAAAAAATATAAGCATATATATGTTAACAATATGCATTATCATTCAACTTAAATATTTCAATGATTACGAAAAATATGACTTAGAAAACTAATTTTATTCTAACCATTATCCTTTTGCATACCAATTCAAATCAATATTCAACAATAAATTAGAGTAATAATGGACAGATTCAATCAATTTAGAATATTAGTTAACAAGATGTATAATCAGGATTATAACAAGCCTAAAGAAATCATTAACCCCTTCGCAACACTTAAAGTCATACTTTGTCTTCAATGTACATAATATAAACATGTATAATGAGTTGGAGGGTTAAGTTGGTACTTTCATTAATATGACGATTTCTTGATTTGGATCCATCTAATATAAGAATGACATCCTTGTAAAATATAAAAGAAAAGGATAAAAACAAAAGAAATAACATAACAGAAAATAAATCTTATACTAACACAAAAGCAAACACATGATAATATCAAAATTCAAATAAAATTAAAACTAACTTATAGGTTACCTCTCATGTAGTGCTTTTTTAACGTCGGTAGCTCGATGTAACCTGCATATTTCCATCATCTAGGGTTTATGATCAATGGTTTACTTCATCCCTTTTCTCCATAAAGCAGTTTCGTAGATTGTAAATAAGCCAACAGTTGCAAGATAATCATTAGAACAAACTTTATAAAATTAATCAATCTAATTTCAATCAATAATGCCCTTTTTTAGTGACAAACTATTAATAAAATGAGAGATAATGAAACTCCCTAAATCATCGGCTAACTCAAACAATTTGTCTTCGAGAAAGTGAAAACCCTTCATACTTAAGGTTACTACCAATGCCTCATCAATAGTTTAGTTCTTCCTCAACCATCTCTGTCCACTTTTTTTCTTCTTCTTCTCGGATAGAGCTTTTTGGCTTATCTCCTTTAGCTATCTTTTGCCACTCCTCTACTTTCTCTTCTTGAATGGAGAACTTCTTCTTTCGAAAGCTCTTCTTAGAATGTCACTTCATTTATGAAGCCAACCCTTGAATTTTCTTCACTCTCGAATTCGCATCAGTTAGCTTTAAGTTTGGCAAGGTATTCCATTAATTTATCTTTAAGACTTGCTTCCTCTTCCTCTTCTTCTTCTTCTACTAGGAGCTCTTTTTGGAATGTCACTCTTGAAGTAAATCACATATTAATATAGACTTTATGTTCAATATACAAAACGCACAAGAAGGGGGGGTTGAATTGTATATCCTTTTTTTTAATACAATCACCTTTTCAAAATTTCTTTTGAAAACTTGCTTTTTCAGAACAATTAAATAACTGTATCATGAAGTATTGTAATTTGCTTATAATTTCTTGTATAAAATAACAAGAATAAAAGTTGAGAGTTGAGAGTTGTGAATCGACACAGCAGATTTATACTGGTTCACCCCAAATCGTGGGTTACGTCCAGTCTTCAGAATCCTTTCTAAGATTTCACTATACTTCTCAAAAATACAAGTATTCTTTTCACCGAGCTTCTTTAGGTCTCTTACAGCAAGTATTCTTTTCTCTCTTAGCCTCTTCAGGCTATCAGCTTTTCTTCTTTCTACTGAAAGATGTTTTCGGGCTTTGTTACAAACAATAGTAGCTCTCAAGTTTAGCACAATGAATAATGTTTCTAGTTTTTAAATCTCTAGCTCTTTTAAAATTCACTAACTTCTTCAGTCTTCGACTCCGACTCGTATTTATAGCCTTCGTCTTCAACTGCTTCTTTCTTCTTGTTTCTTGATCTTTGAAGAAACAGTTATTCAGTTGAGTTCTATAACTAACTCTGACTGATTAACCATCTGACGTGGTATCAGGTCTTCGTCTTAGTTTTGCTTTAGCTTCGTCTTTCTTTCTATTGTCTCATTTTCGCTTCCGCTTCGTCTTAGTTTTCACTTCGTCTCAGTTTTCACTTCGTCTCAGTTCGTCTTAGTTTCCGCTCCGCTTCGTCTTATTTTTGTTTCTCCGCTTTTTCTTACTTTTTAATATCATTATTATTTGATTTTGATCAAAATTATTAATCGTGAAGTCATTTTGACTTAACAATATGGAGAACTAATTGAAAAAGAAATTAGGAAATGATCAAGACTTCCTAAGAATAAAATTCAACTGCTACGTCTATACTGTGTGGAGAGAAAGAAACAACATGATATTTAGGGTAGTGGATTGGCTAAGTAATAGGTGGAACACAACATTATCTAGGTTAGGTAGATTTTACATGCTAATAGGGCTCATGAATTCATTAGCCCTTCTATAATATCAAGATGGAATCTATAAGATTCTAGGAGGCTTATTAATCTCTCAATAAGCTTGATTAATGAGCTAGTAGCCAAAGAGCATGTGATATGATACTTAAAATTTCCTTTTTACATAGCATGCATTAAGGAGTAGCAGAAGATTATATAGAAATTCTTACCTATTTGGTTCCTGACAAGTGGATAAACATGAGTATGCTACAAGTAGACAGAGGGATATGCCAACACGTCTCTCTTTTCAGGCCTCTCATCTTTAGGGTAAGTTTGGTAACTAGGAATGAAGAAGTGAGAATGGGTTTGCAACTTACTTTCCTTAATTTTTGTTCGTTTGTTATTAGTAATGCATAAGATAAGGATTGATATATCTCAAATGGATTTTTTGGTCAAAAGCATGAACAAAATTTTACGTTGGATGTTTGGACTTCCAATGAAGTTAGTGCACTAAAAATTCGTTATTACAGTTCTTTGAAATATAAAATTAAATGGCTGATACAAATTCGTTTTCGGTATAATACAATATATAACGGAAATCCCTATATAGTTGAACTAGATGTATAAATAACCTTCACAAACTTGTTTAGTGATAACTTCAATTTTGATTACAAATCAAAGCTTGAACAGTAGCTAATAGAAGGGAATTCTGTGACACTTGATGATTATGAAAGAACAAGTCAACTTCTCAATCATTCGAGTTAGATAAGTCTAACATGGATTTTATTTAACTAAATTTTTTTGGGTAAACCACCGGTATCCGAATTCACTGAGCCAACTAAGCCGGTTCAAGGCATAGTCACAGTTAAGGCTCCTTGCCCTTCCCTGCGGGTGTGTTTAGTGGAGATCGAATCCGAGAGCTCTTCTCACAAGCTCAACCTGCGCAGCCAACTGAGCCACGACCCGTAGGTTATTTAACTAAATTTTTAAAACTTAATATTGAAGTCCTAAATATGTATATTTATCGGTAAGATAAACCAAAAATGGCATCTAGTCAATGGTTGTACACATTCTTACTGATCTAGATGAGAATAAGGGAGAAAAAAAAAAAGTAAGTAAACGGAAGACTTCTACGGATCACCGAATGTGTCTGAAAAGAAGATGACTTCTAGAGGGAATGAATGAGAAAGAGACTTATATAAAGCTAAAATTGACCAAACCCAGCCACCGAAACATTTCAAAAGTAAATGGAAAAAGAACAAAACAGTAAACGGAAGACTTCAACAGATCGCCTAGTGTATCTGAAAGGAAGACTTCTAGAGGGAACGAATGAGAGAGAGATCTATATAAAGCTAAAATTCACCAAACCCAACCACCGAAACATTTCAGCCATAGACAAAATTTCCAAGTCCGAGTCCTCTTGTAATCATCAAAACTCGCAAGATCGTAAATTACTGCGAAATTTCCGTTGACAAAACATAGGAGGAGGAGGCCTAGAATTCTTCGAAAATTCTACGCAATTACGTTAAAATATGCGGACATAACAGTTTCTGCAAAGACAGTTTCTTTTTTGCTCATGTAAAAAGAAACTCCAATTGAAGTATCCACGTTGCTGTAGCATTATGTTGTGAATTCATTCCATCTTTACTTTACAAGATAATAATTAGAGCTTCAATATCAGGTTGTTATATTAATTTGAATAGAATCCATACAATATTATGAATAGAATAAAATTAAATCCAACGTAAATTGTTGATAAATTAGAAAAAAGATATATTTTCTATTTTTCTTGTTAAGAATAAATGGAGTTTTAGTAACAGAATAATTCAATACAGTAATTAGTTTAATTAGGAAGATAATGAATTTTTAAAGAATAAAAATTAAATTGCCATAATAAGGAATACATCCAAGTACAAGTGTTTAGCAACATTTGCATGTCAGGGCCAATACTTGAAATAGACACCTTAAGCATTTTTAGTTCTCTAACATCATAGACATCTATAAAGTTAAGACTCTGGCTTATATTAAAGATTCTAAGCATTCCTCATTCCGTCAGTTGAAAATGTCTTCCTCTTGTAAGAAATTCACCTTTGATTCAGTTCCATAGATTTGGAATTGGAGCTTCTGCATTAGATAGTTTTTGTTGGAATGTTCTAAGGTTTCTTTCCTTTCACAAAAGTATACACATTAGCTTAATGAAATTCTAATAGCTTTTGGTTTTCTTTCAACTTAATTCGAACTTTACTTGCCTAACTAATAATGTATGTCTAGCCTTCTTCTAAGCAAGTCAGTTGGCACCATCTCAAAACCTACTTCCAAACAAATGCATAATGGTGGCATTTGAAAATTAAATACATGATTAATTCGTAGTGCCACTAACATGAGAAACATATGTTAAGTGTTAAGGAACCTTTGAATCTATCTTCGGTTTGGAGTCTCTGCTTTATAACCAACCATAAGATGAATGATGTTTTAGGGATGTGGATTCCATCCTAAACATGTTTAAACCAAGCTACCTTAGGAAAAGGAGGGTGAGCAATTTCATAAATGTTTTATTTGTTAACATACTTATGTTATCAGCTAATCATGCGAATTTATCCTTGCTTTTGAAGATGAGAATATTAGTCATGATAGTTGAGAAACCTCTCTAACGACAATTCCATGATCCATTATCTATCACTTCCTTAACTTCAGTTGGTATAATAAGTTCATGCTCGTGAAAGCATGGAAGATTGAAAAGAGGACCAAAAGCATGGAAGATTAAAAAGAGGACCAAACTTGTGCCAATTGCCATACCAGAAGGAAGTGCAAATCCCATTACTATCTATGCTTTACTTTAACTTAAAAGAAAAAAGGGGTTTTAGCTACTATTGACCAAAGAACTGAAATTTAGAGCAAGAGGCTTTATATTCTCTCTAAGATAGTTACACTTTTTTCCCTCAATTAATTCTCTTTAAATTTTTGTTTTTGGTTAAGAGATTGAGGTTTTTGGTTAAGAGATTGAGGTTTTTGCCACTGAAGTTGCTAGATAAGGGGAGGGGGGGAGCCCCGTGGTAATGCCTATTGGGGAGGGTCAAGAGTCACCAGGCGGCCTAGATGGGAGTTGATAGGTGATTTCTAAACTTTAATAACATCACAAAGGAAGATGAATTTCCCTATTTAGCTCAAGCAATGGATAGGGCGGGAACTAGAGAAAAGTTGGACTATCATAACAAGGTCATGATGAATTTCCTTTTAGAAAAGAAAAAATTATGGAGTGAAAGTGTTGTAGCCTATCTAAGACTGGATAAACTCACTCATTTTCAAAGCCTAGTCGTCAATAAGGCTATTTCTCCTTTGATAGCATTCCTTCAACCAGGTGTGTCAACTTGGTATTCTTCTCTTGTAGGGAATTTCATAGGAAAAATAACCTCCTTCCCTCAGATACAACTCTGGGCAATAGGGACGTAGGGGAATAGGGTCTTAAAAAAATCTTCTTCTTCTTACTAAATATGATACCTTTGTGTTCGAATTCACTAATGATGTTGGTTAATGGAGATCTTTGAGCAAATGGCATAGAACATAAGGGGTTAAGCTATGATTATATAGAAATAGGGGCCTTGTTTACAATTGGACGAGGAAAAAGTTTAACCAATACTATTTTGGATAAATTTTTATAACATAACACTCAAGTACTAGACACTGAAATGTTTTGGTGTTACATTCCTAGTTCCCTAGGCAAGCCTGTGAGCTTTGATTCTCAAACTTCTAGAATGGATAGACTCTGTTATTCTGTGATATGCTTACAAGTGAAGAATGATGAGGTACTCCCTGAAGCAGTTTCAATCATGAAGTTAGATGATAATCGAGAGATAGCCAAAGTAGAAATCACATTTTAATATAATTAGAAACTTATGTGATAGATTTAGATCAACACATGGAAACCCACATGTAAGAACTTTTCTATAAGTGGTTACAAGGAGCTCATATGGCAAATAGAGTATAATATAAGTCAGTAGATACAAAAAAGTGAATGACTAGAATCCTAGCAAGGCCTGTTCTAAGGAAGAAACAAGTAATGATGAAACAATTTAAGAACTAAGAATCTAACAAATATGTGGAATCCATACCACAACAATTAGAAACAAGCAAGAATAATAATATGGATCCATAAAGGGGTACTCCTCAAAATTTAATAACTCATTTAAAAATTAAGGAGAAATGGTAAGGTTTAGCGCATCCAAGAATGTTAATGGATCTTCAAAAGATATGGATCTATAAGGGATAATAGAGAGTTCTATGGGTCAGGGTGCAATCCCAAAAGATTCGAAAAGGGACTTTATAAAGACGGGTTCCCCCTCTAGCAAAAAAATAAGAAAGAGGAAAGGTAAGGCAAGACTTAAATGTTTTTAATTGAGTTTTAGTATATTATTCTCTTCGTAATGTCAATCCTAGTTTGGAATATCAAAGGGATAAAAACCCCTCAGAAGAAGCAAGTTATCAAGGATATTATCATTAAAAAAATCCATAGATTGTGATGCTACTAGAGACAAAAATAAAAGCAGATAAAATGAAAGACATTTTAAGTACTTTGGGTACTATGTAGAAGATTTTGTCGAACCACTTACATCACTACAATGGCAGGATTATAGTTGTCTACAATGAAACTTCATTCAAGTTTCTAATAGCATATAGACTAATCAATTAATACATCTCACATGCACTCTAGACTTATCCATAGATACTTTTAACCTATCTTTCACATATATAGCAAACATGGAATTTCATAGATCCAAGCTATGGAAGGAATTGAAAGTTATCTAAGGAAGTATGAGTAGACCATAGATATGCACAAATGTTGTTACTTAAGCTTTACTTACTATAAATTTTTCTTTCACTAACTAGGTTGGTGCAATTATCATTGGTAAGCAATATAAGGGTAAATAGGGGTTGAATCTTGTGAAGAAGCGATTTGGATTAGAAAACCTAGAACTATTAGCAATCCTAAGGAAATTAAAAAATAAATGATTTTTAAAATTTTTTAATAATAAAATATAAAATAGAACTAAATCCTAGAAATGGTCATGGAAATCAATTATAAGATAATTTATCAAAAGATAATGTAGTCAAATAGTTATGTACAAATTAATACTTTTCCTAGTAGTAATTTGAATTTCATAAATCAATTAACCTAGACAGAATATATTATTGGGACCAAAAAAGACCTCATAGACATTAAAACTGCATTCCCTTTAGTTATATCCATCTAATTTCCAATTGGTTACTTTGTATCTTTATTGTGCTATCACCCCTTTAAATAAATTAAGAATTATGAAATCCTATAAAAGATTTCACACTAACAAAAAGTGAAGATCCCATAGGTCTCTTTTGAGCACCCTATTTAACCCCCTTTACCTAAGCATTGGTCAACTTACAAGTAGGCTCTCTCAAATTATCCACAAGTGAATTTAAATTAGATTTAGATGCCAATATGAATAAAATGCATTAAAATTAATCTAAGGTAATCCATATAAATATAACCTATATCAAAAATTAAATGAAATCAATTCATATAAAAATAAATTTGGGATTTTTCTTTTCTAAATATGGAAAATTATTTAGCCAAAAAGCATGTTCAAAAGAAAGAAATCAAAGCAAAAATAGAGAAGTGGCGATAAAAATAAATCTAGATAAATTCTGGTTTTATAAATAGTTTGATCCATTAAAATGATGTCTAAATCTTGATTCTCTAATGAAAAATAAATCATAATAAATTCTCTAAGGATTTTGGAAGGCTGTTGATGGTTAACCCTAGTTTTTGGAGAGGGAGAGATGCTTCTAGTGTGTGTTTTCTCTAAAAGATTCTTTGCCTACTATATGATTTAGAGCATGACTACATCTAGACTATATACTTCATTATTTTATCTAAGTAATGAACATAATCGCTAATATAGCCATGTCACTAAACTATAAATCTCATTGTCTTCCTTGATCTCATGACTATATCGTGGAAACTTCATAAGGTAATGGAAACTTCTAAATGGGTTGGATAATTTTAATGTTAGAAATGCACATAATAACATTATCATTACTGCTAAACATTTGATAGTGCATAAGTTTATGTGTCAAACTGTGTTTGATAAATTGGAAAGTAATAAATGTTCTATGAAGGAATTATTGATTATATGGTGCATGGATAATAATGTTAAAGTTTGCACAATGAGCCACATTTTTCAATCCATAGCTACTGCCCTCAAAAAGAAAAGCAACCATTTGAGTATGGGTTATATTTTCATCGCACTTGTTATACATTATGGTGTGAATATTGATAGAATAATAATTGTTTTTCTTGAATTTTTAAATCATAAATACTTAAGGAGATCAGAGATCTTGGCAGTTGATCATAGATGTCAGCTCCAGAACATATATAAAACATAAAACAGGATAGGCTAGTTCATGCTCTGCACCACCTTAGTAGCAAAATGAAGGCTTAACTAGTGAACAGATTGGGGATGATGAAGAGGCAGGTTCGGAGAAGGTCCTTAACATGGTTTTTGGCAATAACAAATTGTTGAAGGAGATGGCATAAAAACAACGACAACAGCAACGCGAATTCAAAAAAACCTTTAGATAGTTTGCTGTTGTTCACATTCCGTCTCCAACACCGTTACAACCCGATCACCTTTGTTATTTTTATGCCCTTACCTTTTCTTTATGTTATGTCTTGTCATTTTCTTTATATATATGTTGTTTGTTTTCTCATATTGAGGACAATGTGTTGTCTAAGTGTGGGTGTCATGAGTGTGAATTTTGAATACGAGATTGTTAGTTCTGATTAGGTTGACATGGTGTGAACATATTTGCATATGTTTGAATTATGTGAATGTGTCAATGGCAATAATTTTATGGAAGTATTTTTGCTTTGTAAATGTTCATTGAATTTGTAAAGGCATATTGACTTATGAATTTTATGTTTTAAGTATCTTTGGTTGAATATGTACGTTAATGAGGATATGACATCAATTTTTTCACCATAGAAAATTTGTTATATACATTTATAATTATAAGTCAATTAAATGAGTTAGCATCATTAGTAATCTTTCATAATGATGATCGACTAAAATAAATGAGTTAGGCTATATGAAATTGACAAAAAATGTATCTTAAATAAATAACTATTTCGTTGGCCCTTTTGAAGCAATTATTGGGTTATGAATAGAGTTAGTAACCAATTGAGAATGTCACATAGGTGAGTAATCGGGGGCATTCACGACAAAATGTTTATCTTTGTGTTAAAAGTCTAGAATGACATTTAAACCAAACTTAACAAAAAGTGGCCTAGTTGAGTACTTAGGGGACATTTATGACAAGGTGTTTGCCTTCGTGTAAAAAGACTAGGTTAACGTTAAATAAAATTAAAAAGTGATGTTTTGATAAATAAATCCTACTTATATTTGGAAATAGCAAAACTTTTCATGAAATTATACTTAGTGATAATTGTAATTTTGATTGATTACTAATTATAATGTATGTGTACAAGCATTATAGGTGAATTAATATGATGTTAATGTTTTGATTAATATGTATATTCAATTCAAAGTGTAACCGTGAAATGCATAGCTTAGTATGTTGGCATACATTGAGTGATTGATGTTTATAGTTAAATTGATTCCATGAAGTTACATGCCATTTTCTTATTATTGCGTGTTGAATGAATGCATGTGTTTATGTTAGTTTATTAAGTTTGTATATTGATTTTGGTTAAGGACAAGCAAAAGTTTAAGTGTAGGTATGTTGATAGGTGTAGTGTATACTATGTTTTGATAGGTTTTTAATGTGTTTATTAGATGATTGTTGCGTGTATAGACTTATAATTATGTTAATGTGAGTGTTTATTTATATTCTAAGTGTTTATGTGATTTAGAGATACTATCATTCTTAATTATATATTTCTTGAGGTGTTTGATATGTTTATTAGAGTTGGAAATTAGATAGTTCAAGAATAATAGATTTGGATGTGCATGGAGCTACGTGGGCAAGGTTATGATTGTGAATCTCATGTTATGGTCATGACAAAAAGAGATTTACCCAGAGTCACGATCTTGACTCCATTATCACAATCATGACAGATAGCAAATTCACAGAGTTATGATCGTTGCAAAGGCTTCCCAGGGGTGATTTTTCATATCTATTTTAGGGTTTAGGGAAATTTTTGGAATTGATTAAAGGGAAAAAATCCTAGTTACACTGCAAAGACCCTCTGGGACTATGTAAGAACCTTATGAAGCCTCAAAAACACGGTCGCCATCTTGCAAAATTGGATCAAACAAGGAAGATTGAGAGACGTCCAGATTTCCAACTTTCTAAATCAAGCTCAAAATAAAGTTTTTCTTTCTTTATCCTTTGTTATTTTTGTAATAATTGATGTGTAAATTGAATTTCTAGATGTCTATTACGTTTATGATATTCTAATTTTCAAATTAGGGTTTATTCCGTAGTTATTTTGTGACTTCAATCTTTATTGATTCAATAAAATTTTTTGGTGTTGTGTTAATTGTGCATGCATATACTTTGACAATAAATCAAGAGAGTGAGTCAAAAGCAATTTGATTATGTTGCACAACGAGAGTGGTGATTTAATATGTCACGCGATTAACAAATCAACTATCATTCTAAGAGAGATCTTGTGTGAAAACCTGATTATTCAATAGATAACTCCAGAACTAATTGAAAACATTAAGAAAAAGAGTTATGAATTGAGAGATTGTAACTCTAGAATTTTTAGATTCAATTAGGGTTAATTTTTTAGGTTTTGAGAGAGAGTAATCAAACCCTTCGAAAATCTAGATCGACACATAATTGAATCAATAATCATTAGAGGAACAAAATAATGAACGAATAAATCCTATGCAATCATCATTAAACATCCTTAATTAATTTTGGTAGGTCATTTGGTAATTGTTGTTGATTTCTTTTATTTAATTTTCTGTCATTATTTTACTCAAATCATAATTTATTACCTTAGACAAAGTTAGGTTCAATTAGTTTTACATATTCCTTGTGGGATCGACACCTTTCAATACTACAAGTTTACAATCCATATACTTGCAAATATTGAGAGTTTTATTATAGGTAAAACTTGCTCAACAGGTTAAAGCTAAATGAGTAAATTTACTTGTAGTCACTTATTTATATATTTTATTTTATTTTAGTCACATATTTTTATGGGATACTTTCAAACATACACACATAGGCAAGAATTTTCCCAATTACACTATAATCATAAATATGTTGCCCACCTAATTAGCTTGCGAAAAATCCAAGTCAAGCTTGCCTTTCCCCTTGCTCTTGGGTAGGATTCCCTTGGTTTCCTAAAACAACAAAGGTTCAAATCAAAACAACATTCCAATAAAGTTCATAAACTTCAAAAAAATCACAAAATTTCAATAACATAACCTAACTCAAATTTACCCTACCCAAACCCCATTTAGGTTAGAAAACTTAGGATTTAGTTTAGAAACCCTAGAATCGCTTGGGTTCACCTAACTCATCTTCTTCCAATAGAAACCTTTCATTCTCTACACAACCTCCTTTCCTTTTCTAACTCCTTCATCCTCAACACAAACCATTACTTTAATAAAGCAAGAAAAGAGATGATTAACCCACTTTAACAAAGTTGATTTCTCTTCTTTTCTTTTCCACCAAAACCTCTCTTCTTCTCTCTTATTTTCGTCACTCTCTTCCCTTCTTCTAATTCAAGACAACTTATATGGGCTTTCTTCCCATTTTACCCCCCATTAGTAAGTCTCTTCTAAGTTTGCCCCTTCTTTCATTTATTCTAAGTCTACTAACTCTCTTAACCCATTAAACACCATATTAATTCCAACTTAATTTTAATACTTCATTCTAAATTCTACCTTCTAATTTCTATTCAGACTTGCTACTTTAATGACTCATCTCTAAGAATAATGAAAATAGTAAGTCACTAATAAAATAAAAAAATTTGGGCCCAACAATTATATTCCTAAAAATAGAGGTTAGGACACATGTATAAGGTAATATTGAATGGTTGAACTAATGAATAAATTATATAAGTATAATAGTGAAAGATTATAAATGGTAAATGAATGTATTGGATTGCATAAAGCCTTGTATAGCGAATCTTCTAATAATAATATACTTGATTCATTGCAATCTTTTTAATTTTTGTGAAAGATCAAGATACCTTTCTTATAATTTTTTTCAGTTCTTTCAAAAATAAAGGTTTGTTCTAATTTTCAATAGTCATGTAACTCGTATCAATACAGTGAGCTTAATCTTTCAAGTAACAACAACCGTGAACCATAAAGAGTGTGCATTGCATCAATCTTAAAAATGAGGACCACTTTGACCATACTAATCAGGTTTGTCCATCCTAAAGGATTGTTATCACCAAGTCTATACAAAAAATAAGTAATGACTAAACTCATTATATAAACTTGCCTAACAAAATAGTAACTTCCTTATCCAATAAACATATAATAAAAGGGGAAATTATATGCAATAAAGGTTTATAAAACATAATATTAAGTTTGAATAATATGAAATAAATATATGATCGCGGCTCGTCGTTCGATCCTAAGATCGATCCTTGGAAACCGGTCAAAAACAATTTATACCATGGATTGCAGTATAGGATGCAACCTCAGGTCGTCTCACTTCTTGGAACCTAATGAAATGGATCTAAGCTAACCTATATGTCATAAAATGCAAGTAAAATTAGCAAGGAAAAAAAAGGGGTTTTGATTTGGAAAACATTAATAAACTAAAATGCACCGTAAAAAGTATTTTTGGATTTTTCGGAATATAGAAAAAGAAAATACTAAAACAAATGATAAAATTCTCTTGAAAAC
>JANITX010158079.1:0-15088 GCA_027564395.1 Erythroxylum ulei
ATTTGTATGATTATTATTTTATTAATATTATTATTTTATTAATATTTATTTTCCTTAATAATAATAATAATATAATTATTTTATTATTATTATGATTATGATTATTAGCATTATTATTAATAAGGAATTTGTTATTGTTGTTATTAATTTGATGAAATTTGTTAGTAGATTCTAGTGGAATTAAAAATGTCTTGCATTACATTATATTAAGGAAAAAAATGAAAATGATTTAAAATATATAGAATATTAATAACTTCTGAACACATTAAATAACAACAATGGTGAGATTGGAAAGCTTTGTCATTTCCAAAGCAATTAGTAGAAAGCATTCCTGCCGTTAAAGTGAATTGGTAATCTGATTTTTAGAAACTTTTTTATTGCTCATGTAAAAGAACACACCATCTTCTTCTGTTTAAGCTACATTTTGACAGAAACTTTTTTTTAGTTTTTATCTCCTTATCAAGTGAAATAATTTAAAACCGTTAATCACTGTCTTTTGGCTTTGTTTATTGAGAACCTTCTTGTTGGAGAAAGTTAGTTGTTTATCTTATTATCACAGTAATTGTTGCAGAAAGTCAGAATTCATTGAGATATAACATACTTGTATCTTTCTGTTAATAATAATGGTATTCAATGTGATGTAAGTGGTATGCTTCTTTTCATAAATTGTTGTTTGACAGACAGGTTAATTGTAATAAATATCTGAAGGTTGAGTTGGTTGTGATGTATGTTTGATGGCAGTGGTTTGTATGTTTGAAATTTAATGGTTCTTAACTTTTTAGGGAGTCTTGATAGCTTTTGTTTTAACATAGACTTCAGTCATAATTAATGTTTTACAGTTGATATGGTTAACATTAACTTGGAGTTAATGTTACAGTAAACATGTCATATGTAAAATGGAAACAACTTAGCAACAAATTTGTTATAGGTTTTCCTGATTCAGGAATGACATAACACATGGATGGATAAAAAATGCACAGCTCCTACGTGCTTTGACATGGTCGTTTTTTGTTGTGTTAATAACAATATCTGAAAATAACTGTCCTCATTTTTTAATTTCATAGGTATGAAAATGGAAGGAACATCGACTCCACGCCGCCGTTTAAATTATGACAGTGAAAATGAGCAACGTAACAATGAAGATGCGTGTCGGAACGAGAGTTTGAATATGAATGCAAGAAATTTGGTTGCAAGAGAGTTAGTACCGAAAATTGGCATGCAGTTTGAGACAGAAGAAGAAGGTTATCAATTTTATTTAAGTTATGCCAAGAAAGTGGGATTTGGAATTAGAAGAAGCAAAAGTTACAAAGACAAAAATGGTAAGTTGATTTGTAGGCTCTTTGTTTGTAGTGCTGAAGGTAAACGGATGAGCGACAGAAGAGAAGTTTATGTAAGAGCTCCACGTGCAGAGACAAGATTTGGTTGTTAGGCAATGATGAAAGTGAATAGTTTGCAAACTGGAAAATTTCAAGTCATACAGTTTGTGGAGGAGCACAATCACTACCTTTCATCCCCAAACAAAACACATTTGCATAGAAGTCACAGGAAGATAAGTTCATTTGCAGCGTTGCAAATTGAAATGGCTAATGATGTCGGAATTCCTCCGAAAGCATCTCATGATCTGATGGTGAGACAAGCAGGTGGCAGAGATAATGTTGGCTTTATGCCAGATGATTGCAGGAATTATTTAAGGTGTAAACGAACAACAGGCATGAGAAAGGGAGATACACGTGAGCTGTTACAATATTTGGAGAAGATGCAGGTACAAGATCCAAATTTCTTTTATGCGATTCAAGTGGACGAAGATGATTTGATCACTAACATATTTTGGTCTGACGGAAAAATGAGGAACGACTACTTAGACTTTGGTGATGTAGTTTGCTTCGATACGACTTACATGAAGAATGGTGAGGGTCGTCCACTTGCTTTGTTTGTCGGTGTCAACCATTATAAGCAAACAACAATTTTTGGTGGTGCACTCCTCTATGATGAAACTACTCTTGCATTTGAGTGGCTGTTTGAGACATTTCAGAGAGCGATGTCTGAGAAAATGCCTACCACTATTCTTACTGATCAAGATGCGGCAATCGCAAAGGCATTAGCGTCAAGATGGCTAAATACTCATCATCGGCTATATATTTGGCACTTTTATCAAAATGCTGCCATACATTTGAGTGGTATATTTTCTGGGTTTAAACAGTTTGCAAGGGATTTTAGCGCATGCATCTATGAGTATGAAGAAGAAGAAGATTTTGTATTGCATGGACGAAGATGTTGGAAAAATATAAACTTTAAGATAATGACTGGTTGAAACGTTTGTATGGCATAAAGGAAAAATGGGCTTTGGTTCATGGGCGTAGAATATTTTGTGTAGACATAATGGCTACACAACGAAGTGAGAGCATGAACAGTATGATAAAAAGGTATGTTAGTTACTAGCATAACTTAATACAATTTTTTTTACCACTTCTAGAGGCTTATTGATGATCGTCGATATGAGGAGTTAAAAGCTGATTTCAGATGTAATGCAAGCAAGCCAACATTGTCAGTACCGGTGAAAATTTTAAACCATGCATCAACTATGTACATGCCAGAAGTCTTTAAATGGTTTCAAGATGAATGGAATCATTGTCATGATTATAGTTTTTGTCTTAGCGGTAAGGATGGAATAGTAGAGAAATATAAGATTAGTGTTGCTAGGAAGAGCTACTCTCAATTGGTCAGCTATGATTCGTGTAATGATGACGTTCATTGTAGTTGTGGGAAGTTTGAGTTTGCTGGCATTTTATGCTCTCATGTGTTGAAGGTGTACAGCTTGAAGAATATTTCGACAATCCCAAGCAAGTATATTATGAAAAGATGGACAAGGAGAGCAAAAATTTGGACGATGTCACAAATGGAGTCCACTGCCAATGATACTAATATGGATTCGTGCGAGCTGGCAACTGTCAGGTATAAAAAATTGTGTGCATTAAGCATGCGATTGGTGACAAGGGCAACAGAGAGGAGAGATACGTATCAAGTTGTGAAAGATAATCTCTTAAACATGTTGAAGATGGTTGATGAGACATTGCACAGTGCGGAAATAGACAGGGTAGAGAACCAAATAGCACAATATCATCTATCTAGCCAACGCTCACGCTCTAACACTGAAAGGAATGTGGTGGACATACCTGACGTTCATTTTTTCGACATGAATGACATAAGAGGTCTGAAAATGAAGACAAAGCTGACATCAAGTAAGAGATTGAGGGGTGGACTAGAAAAAAGTTCAAAGAAGAGGATGAATGCGAAGAAGTGCAGGACTTTAACAAATGTGGCAGATTCGACCCCTATCCCCCTTTCCACCACTCAGGTATAACTTCTGGTGTTATTGGATTGAAATGACGTATATAAATTTAAGAGTTATTATGTTAAGTTAATTTGGCGTAAACGATTGTATTCAAGAATCTGCAGATAATTCCCAACAAACTCAAATTATCTCCAGCAGCTGGGCTCCCATATTACATCAACATCAGGTTGGTTATTGGGTAATTGATAATGTTTGCTAGTGTTGGGCTATTTCTTTTAAACTAAATTTGATTTGATTTCTTATGAGGAAAATCACAAGCAGACAGTTGGTATTTGTAAGGATTTCATAAGTTTGGGTTCCAATCATGACGATCGGCTACAACAATCTCAGGTTCAAGTTCTAATATCATCTTATTGGTATCATGCATTTGAATCAATGTAATGTTGTCTTTACGAACAATTGGTTATGACAATCACGAACTGCAGCGTACAGGTGTTGAAATGGATAAGTCAACAAGCTTATACAGTCAGCATCATTATGCAACAACTCCTATGGTTTTGTCTGTTAAACTATTTGTTTCTTGGGTTTTAAATATTGTATGTCTGTAATGTGTTATTAAACTTTGAATCACCATTGTATCATGTTAGGTGAATGATATAGGAAGAAGTCAACAAAATGTTAGTATTGATATCCCACCTGCAATGCGCATAACCAATTTACTTATGGTAATTTGAAGAACGTTTTTTTTGTTCATTTCAATTATGTTGTATAATTGCATGTATAAGTGCATTACATGTTTTGTTTTGTTTGAATTTTAAACCATGTATATTGATTGACAGGTGCAACAGACATTTGGAATTGCAAATTTGAAAGATATCAGCAATTTAGGAGTTCGAATGTCCATTGACAACTGTCATAGTTGCCTTCGTGACAAAACGTTTTGTGTGTGTACAAGACGATTCTGATAAGAAAGTAAGTACTAAGCACCATATACCAGTCTGCCGTAATTTCTGTAACAATTGAACTATGTTTGATGTTTGTGGACAGTAGCTGAATTTATATTACATATTTACACACTTATTACACATGTACCACAGATGTCTCACAACTATTTGAATGTATAGGTGGTTTATGTGAGAAATGAATGCACCTCTATCTTCAATTCCAGGAAAAAACACCAGCATTTTGACTGGAATACTTTTGTTACAGTACTGAAACTACGCATACTTCGAATTTAACTCTACTTCAGATTAGAAGAATACACTATGAACGGAGAGTAAAAGGTCATCACATGACCTCAATTGAAACTTATGTATTGATGGCATCTTTGTGGTTTTCACTCTCGTCCTAATGCTAACCTAGCTTAAGGTTTTGTTTTCAAAGAAAAGGACCAATTGAATATTCAAGTAATGCCTCTTCTCAAATCACTAGGCTGACACGGATACTGTTAACTGGAGCTTTGGATTTAGAGGAGAAGCACTGGCTTCTATTGCGGATATCTCACTATTAGAAATTGTAACAAAAGCTAGTGGGAGGCCAAATGGATATCGCAAGATAATAAAGTTTTGGATGACTTGTATTTCATTCTTATTAATACTTCGTTATTGGTGGTTGGAGTTCATATGCTCGTGAGTTATTCCACTCTGCACATCGCAGGGATGTAAATGCATGTATCTTGGAATTGATGAAGAAAAGAAAGAATTTGGCACAACACCCAAGTGATTCAGATCTCTCTCTCTTACCCCTTCCCTTCTCTTCAACTTAACTTACATGTATTTTGGCAGTAATTAGTTACGAGTTATTTTACAACCACCCACTTAGAAGGAAGATTTTGCAATCCAGGTTTTTCGTTTTGACCTCTTCTCTATTGTCAGTCATTTGGGTTGTTTGTTCCACTTTTTCAATGTTTTCTGTTCTCATATCAATGATTTGGACTAAGTTCTTGCTCTTGCCATTTACATTTGGGAATTAAAAGTTCAAAGAAGGTCTTGCACTCAGTCAAACAGTGTGTATTTGAGATTGCTCTTGTACATCCCAACATTTCCTTCATAGTTGTTGATTTTTATAGGTGAGTTTTGGTAACATTTCTGAGCAGAGGAGCTTTAGCAATTGTCATTGTTGTTTCACTCTATCCACTACCTGATATAGTGAGGAAGAACCTCTATCAACACTTCCTTCAGCTATGCTGACATTGGTGAAAGGTGGCTTTAAATGCTGAGAGTTGTAGCCCTTCTCATGAATTGAATGTTAGGAAGGGTGTGTTGAAGCTTTCACGCTATATATGGGGTCCTCTTGATGGTTTTACAGACATGGTCTGAGTTCTATTTTAGTTCTCCTCTCCTTTTGTGTTTCTACATATAATTTCCTAGTATTGGTTGTCATTGACTCATTTGTATGGTTCTTTTTATAGATTTATGTTTATGTTTGGTGGTGTTTCTGTTTGGGGGTGTAATTTATAGAGAGTGCATTTTTGCAGGCATGACAAAACATCTGTATCCTCCCTTGAATAACCTTCAACATACTTTACAGCACTTCACTTATTGAATCTATATTGGAGAAGTTTTTTTGTGTAAACCTTGTCGCTTAACCTTAATGCTGACAGATATCAACTCACGATTTGTGTGCAAAGGTCCAATACAGAAGGTCCAATCCATGGAAGAACAACATTACTCAAGGTATGACATCTTTGTGTTCCTCTACATCAAGTGGCTCAGCTATCTCTATTGGTTTCTGATTTTTACTTATGCTTTACCTTTTAACACAACGGGATTTGTCAAGTCATGTAACTGATACAGTCCTGCAAGACGAAATGTGTAAAGAGGTTGATGGTATTGCATCAGAAAAATGTGTTGATCTATGCTGGAATTAATGCAGCCAGCTATGCTGAAGTTTGTGGAAAGGTTTAACCTTCAGTGAAAGTGAAGGGGAGAAGCAAAATGAAGAACAAAATTCCAGCAATGAAGAGGAAGCTAGAGATGATGGTTTTCTCCGCAATTCAGAAATGCTTGTTCTTAAAACCAGAATCAAAATGCTTGGAAACCAGAAAAAGAATGAAGAGCTATGTAATATAAGTGAGAAGAATGGAGCTACAAGCAATGAAAGGTTGAAGAATGAGGAGTCCGAAGATGAGCAGCAAGTGCAGAGGAAAAATCAGAAGCAGAGGAATTAAAGGCTGAAGCAAATTTCTGAAGTTAAAAACCTGAAGTGATTGAAGTTTACAAGTCAGCATGTTGGAGAAATTGAAAAATCAAAGTAACATAGGCATTTGAAGAAATGAATTTGAACATCAGCTTTTGATTCCCATTGTTTTCAAGCATCTTTTGGTTGTTTTAAGTTTCTGCAGCTTTATCAGAAACAAATCCCCTTGTCAGCTTTTTGTTGGTGTATCAACCAACATTTGCTTTTGTTTTCTGTTGAACCAATGAAAGTAAGTTACTTGTCAAATGCTTTTCATCTTTCATTTTGAGCCATTAGATGTAATCAAGCAAGGATGGTGTGAAGAGCTAATTGAAAAAGCTCAAAAACCATCTCTTTCGTATGAATGAATAGTAGCAGCCTCATTTTGTGAAAAATCTCATCTTCCTCATTTCATCAGTTTTTGTAGTTTTTCCTTGTTCTTACTGTTGATTTGGTGTTATTACATATGTGAGCATGTTGAGGGGCATGAGGAGCTAAGTTGAAAAAGCTCAAAACCATAGTTTTTCTTTCCAGACCAATGAAACAGTAACATTGCTGCAAAATTTCTGAAAACTTCATCTTCTGTTTTTCCACCAAATTTCGTGTATTCTTCTTGTTATTGCCATTGATTCAGAGTTGTTGTGAGCGTGTGAATGGAAAGTGAGCTAAGTAGTAAGGTTCTTGAGTGGAAAAAGCATATTTGAAAAGTGCAAAATCCATTTTCTGGAACTTCTTAGTTTTACATACATTCAGCATTTACAAAATCAGTTTTCAACCTCTCAAACTCTAGTTACATACACTGCTATCACAACTCTCATTTCAGAAAATGGATTCAGCCTACAAAATGAAAATGTTGCTCATCTTCAAAACCTTCATTCATTGATAGCCACATTTTGAATCCGAAGTTGCTGCTGAAGAAGTGCAGATTCGTGGGATTGAAGTTCTGATTTTGTTGGAGCTCTTGAAGTTCAATTATTGTGCTGGAGTTTTAGATCCATCTTCTAGCATCAGTTCTAAGTACTTGGAAGGAGCTGTTGAAGTTAACACATTCTGCTGAAGTCCAAAATCAGCTATCCACTGAAGTGTTCTGTTTTTACAGCAATTGGAGCTTGCCACTTGGAGCTGACCTGAAGCTCATATTCTGTTGAAGTTCTTCCCTGTTTCAGCTCAACCGTCCACAGACCGTGAATCCTAGGCTATTAAGATCCGCAGATTTTGACAGGCCATGTCTGGCTTATTAACGGACAAGACACACACAAATATACTAATAAACGCAGTCTTTTGTCGGGATCAGAGTCATTTCTGATAAAATCACCGACATCTCATTTACAAGTGCACGGATCACACTTACAGTCACTTCCGTACTTGCAACCGTCGTTCTCGGCAGGGATGCCCATCTCAGCTCCGTCGAACTGGGCTTTAGCCGGTGAAACGCCGAGAACCAGAGTCTCAGTGGTGGTTTTCTCGGTAAAGTTCAAATCAGGATACATGTTGCACTTATTGGAATAATGTACGGAAAACCTAGAATTGTTGAACTTGAAATATGAACTTAAGAGGAATGAACATAAAATGAGAATCTTCTAAACCCCGATTTAATTAATATTCTAAGTACATATACGGATTGCAACCAAACATAGTGAAAAATGAGTAACATGCAGCATTCAATTAATTGAGATGGTAAGACAGTTTCCAAAAACTTCTTTTGAACTATAGACTAGAAGAAGACCTAGTTTGAGATATTTGTTCATTTAAGGTCACCTAGAAGAGGCAAAAATCTATAATCTACATAAGATAAAACTACATTCTTAAACGATTAGTGATTATTTTATAGGTTACCTAGAGAAATCTAAAGGATTTAGGTTTTATTGTCCAAATCATATTCCTACAAATGTAGAAACTAGAAATTCTATATTAACTAATAATGGTGAAATTAGTAGGAGTAATAAATAACGAAATATGGATATTAAAAAAGTAAGGATAAATGTTCCTTTATCTATAAAGGCTTCTTCATCCACAGCTATTCCAATTATTGTTCCAATAACTAATGAACGTATAGATAATAGTTAACAACATTTAAACAAGGAAACACATGTTGCTCCAATAGTTAATAAAAATGTATATAATAGTGAATAATATTTGAATGAAGAAATATACCTACTAGGACTAAATCATAATGACATATTGTATACGAACTATAAGAAATAATATCTTTGAGAAGATCAAAAGGAGAAAGAAAGTCAACCATTTTAAAGGATCATGTAGTTTACCTCCAAGATTTAGATGTTGATATTGGAATAATCTTAAAAAATAGATTGCTACCATAAAAAAAGAATTAAAATTCATTACGACAATAAATTTTGAGATCTCGTTGAATTGCTATAAGTATTCAAGTGTTTGGGTGTAAATTGATTTTTAAATCAAGCATGACTCAAATAACGATATTAAGCAATATAAATCCAAACTTGTTGCAAAGGTTATACTCATAAAAGAGGTATCGATTATACGAAGACATTTTCTCCTATCTTAGAAAAAGAATCATTAAAGATTATAATGGAATTAGTGGGTCAATATGATTTAGAGTTACACTAAATAGATGTGAAAATGTGCTTTCTCAATGGGAATCTGGAAAAGGAAATATTTATATACCAAAATGAAGGTTTATCATCAAAAGGTCAAATGGAATGTAAATTTAAGAAGTCGATTGATGGACTTAAATAAGCTTATTAACAATGGCTACTTAATTTCAATATACTATAACATCTTTCAATTAAAAAAAAACTCTACTAATTAGTGTATATGTCGAATTATCAATGTGAGTAACTTTGTTTTCTTAGTTCTATATGTTGATGATGATATCTTAACTGTTGCTAATGATATGGGCACGTTAAATAAGAAGAAAAAATCTCTCTAAGGATTTTGAAATGAAATATATGTGAAAGGTGTCCTATATGATAAGGATTGAAATTGTTTATGATATATTACAATGATTGTTGACATTGTCTTAAAAAGTTTACATCAAAACAGTTTTAGAGAGATTTAATATGGACAAATGTTCATCAGGAATTGCTCATATTAAAAAACAAGATAGATTTAATCTCATGCGATATCCGAAAAACAATGTAGAATAAAAAAAAAAGATGGATTCTTTATAAAAAATTAATATAAGCAAATATTTAGCAAGAATTGCTCATATTTAAAATGGGAATCGAAAGAAAAATATAGAATGAAAAGGGATGACAAGTAAACACTTGAAAGTCTAGGTTGAAATGAACAAGGAGACTAATAATTAGGGATCCAAACCAATTTACGTACCTAAAACACATTTATTGTCTTATTCTATAGGGCTCTAAGAAAAGAAAGAATAAATGATATTAATAGAGATGGTAAGTATTGAATTTAGGTTTTGTTTTGAAGAGTTTATGCTTTTCATTTTAATAAATCTAACCCTACTTATATCCAAGAAAAGTTCTTGAAGAAGGTGATATAGGTATTAGAAGAAAATAAGAATGATCATTAAAATACTCCTCCAGAGTAAAATGTTGAACCAAGTGAGGAAGATACAAAGGAAGAGAAGCTTTTAATAGATTGAATATTTAAGAAAAAATAATCTAAATCATATTATAGGTAATATTCAATAAGAAATAATTATTAGTTCATATTTTAGAAATTTGTCACAACTTAATTTTATTTGTCAATTTGAGTATAAATCTTTAATGATGAAAGTTTGAGATTGCACTATGAATAAGGGATTAAATAATCTTTTAGGAGTATAGTATGAAAAATAGTATTTAGATTTGAGATTTTGTGCATATAGAGATATTAAGTTAAAATTTCTTGATACATTAGACCAATAGGGCAATATTTTCATTAAACCAATGAATGATGATATTAGAGATAATTGGGAATGATTCTATATGATTAAAGTCTCTTTTAATGCTTGTGGTTGTTCTTGATTGACATTCCATGAATTGTTAATTGTTTTGATGTTTTAATTCGAGTTTTGGGTTTGACTTGCAAGTTCTTAGGTTATATTGGTTAACCAATATCGTAATATGATTAATTTAATTAATTCTACGCATTGGGAAAGGATAATTTAATTAATTAAAGAAAATATTATTTATATAATCTTAAACATATAATTCTTATAACATAAAACATGTAAAACTTACTTAGAAATCTTAATGAAATTGATATGTCACAAACTTTTAAAATAAATTAATTTTTCTTCCTTGATCCATTCTTTGTTTACAATTGCCTTTTGATTGATTATTTTGTGTATGTTAAGTGTAAGCCCTAATTGGTAGGGAAATGATTAATTTATATCCTTTATAATTTAATTTGGTATACCCGTTACAAAATTAAGAAAATGATTAAGATTATTTGGCTATTTAATTATTAATTAACCTTAAAGATAAGTAATCAGTTGTCTTAATATTAGGCCATATTATAATATTCTCCCACTTAACCTAACCATAAGATAATCATAAAATTAAATAGCATAACTTTAAGTGCACAAAAAATAAACCCTCGAAGTTCAACTAACTTCATATGAAAAAAATACTAAGGGGTGCTTGGTTAAGGGGTTTGGGAATGAATCAATAGATAATGAATGAAAAACGTTGGTTAGTTATTTATTATGATTGAATGCACAATTTTTTTATATTCCACTTTTCGGTATTACTCCATACCCCTTATATGTTAGGGGAATGACTTTCATTCTTTATTAACAAGTAAGTGTCACAGGCATGACACTTAGTTTTTTTTTTACTTTACACTTAGTTATTTTCTTTTTTATAGCTTTTCCAATCAAATATAATTAATTAGTTAATTACAATGTAATTAATTAAAATATAATTAATCAAAATATAACAAATTTTTATTTCTCAATATTTTTAACAAATCAATCACTATCAATGGTAATGGTAATCATTCCTTCCTCTTAACTATCATAATTATAATGAGTATATCCATTCTCATTCCTCACTATATTCACTCTTATTCCTATTACTATTTTTTCATATGAACTAACTGCCCCCTAAATGCATGTTATGGTGATTTTATATTATTTATGCAATATACTTCTTTCCATATACTACATTTATACCCACCATGCTACGACCATAAACAATGATATAAATAAATTCTATCATGGTTTATAATTATTTATTATAAGCTTTCTTGTTAAAATATCAAAATATAAATGTGTACGCTATTATAAAATAGAAATTTATTAATTTAAAATAAAAAACATATTAAAGCTCAAAGTACTAGTACCATCATAAATACATGCATATTTAATGGTACATCTAAGACCCATTCTATATACATATTATATGCATATTCTTTAGATGTTTTTTATTGCAAATGCTTAGTTAAATAGATTTGTTGTCATCATCATATCAATACTAATATGATCAACAAACATCATTTATTTTTAAACTTCATTCACAATGGAAAGATACTTTACCTCCATATGTTTGGCATCTTTTGAATATTTATTATTCTTAGAAAAAAATTATGTGAAATTATCACAATAAATTTTCAGTGGCTTGGCAATAGTATCAATAATCCTAAGTCCTAAAGAAAAACTTTGCAACTACAATGCATGAATCATGACTTTAAAATATTTCATAAGCTCAACTGTTATATTAGATGAAGCAATGGTAGAGCATTTAACACTCCTCCATAATATTATGTCTCCATTTTAAAAAGAAATAGATACGAAATGCAAAATTCTACCAATAAGACATCAAAAAAAATATGAATTTAAGTATCCAATCACTTCTAGATGGCTAGACCTTAAATACATAAGCATATAATTCTTCGTTCCATGTATGTTCTTCAATACTTTCTTTGACAATAAATAATTATAGATTTGCTTTGGTAGTTGCATAATATTTTGATCACAAAATTAATATTCAATATTATACATATTTGCATGTACATTAAATTACATGCAATCGAAGTGTAAGGAATTAATTCCATCTCATTTCATTCTACATTGTTCTTTGGATATTGTATGAGAATAAATTTGTCCCCTTTTTTAATATGAGTAATTTCTGCTGAATATTTGTCCATATTAAATCTCTTTAGAGATTTTATCATTCTACATTTTCCTTTGGATATTGTATGAAATTAAATTTGTCCCCTCTTTAAATAAGAGCAATTCCTGTTGAATATTTGTTCATATTAGATCTCTCTAAAAAAATTTCAATGGAACCTTTACAAGACAATTTCAATAATCCCTGCAATATATCACACAAAATTTCAGTTCATATAATATAGGATACCTTTCCTATATCTTTGTTTTCAAAATTCTTAAAGAGAAATTCTTTTATCGTTTTTAACATGCTCAAATCATTAGCGACAAGTAAGATATCATCCAAATATAAAACTAAAAATACAAACAAATCCTCAGTTAAATAGATATGTCATCATCAAATTAGTACTAATATGCTCAATAAACATTCTTTATTTTTAAACTTCTTTCTTAATGGAAAAATATTGTAGCTCTATATGTTTGACATCTTTTAAATATTTTTCATTGTAAGAGAAAAAATTATGTGAAATTGTAACCATAAAATTTTAATAGCATGGCAATAGTATCGACAATCCCGAGTCCTAAAGTATAATTTCACAACCACAATGCATGAGTTGTGACTTCAAAATATGTCACAAGCTCTACTTTCATAGTACATGAAGCAATGGTATAATGTTTAACACTCTTCCATGATATTGCTTCATTTTAAAAAGAGAAATGTGGATTTTCTACTATCAAGACTTCTAAAAAAATAAATTTGAGTATCTAATTACTTCTAGATGGCTAGGCCTTAAATACATCAGTATGTAGTTTTTCATTCCTTGTATGTACCTCATTACTTTTTTAGAAACTTTTCAATACATAATTTAAGAGTTGCTTTGATATCTACATAATATTTTGATCATCTAATATTTGATACTTTAAATATTTACGTATGCATTAAACTACATGTAATCAAAGTATAAGGAATTGATTTTATCTCTTTTCATTCCATTTTGTTATTTGGATTCCCTCTTTGAATAGGAGCAATTCCTGCTAAATATTTGTCCATATTAAATCTCTCTAAAGATTCTATCTTTTTTTAATTATACATTCTTCTTTGGATATTGTATGAGATTAAATTTGTCTCGTTTTTTAATATGAGCAATTCTTGATGAACATCTGTCCCTATTAAATCTCTCTAAAACTTTTTTTTGGTGTAACCTTTATGAGACAATGTCAACAATCCTTGTAATGTATAGTAAAAATTTTCAATTCTTATCATGTAGGACACCTTTCACATGTATTTCATTTCAAAATCCTTAGAGAGAAATTGTTTTGTCTTATTTAACGTGCCCAAATCATTAGTAGCAGTTAAAATATCATCATCAACATATAGAACTAAGAAAAATAAACTTACTCACATTGATATTTCGACATATACACTAATTAGTAAAGTTTTTTTAATTGAAAGATGTTATAGTATATTGAAATTAAGTAGCCATTGTCAAAAAGCTTATATAAGTCCATAAATTGACTTTTTAAGTTTACATTCCATTTGACCTTTTGATGACAAACCTTCATTTTGGTATATAAATACTTCCCTTTCAAGATTCTCATTGAGAAAGCACATTTTCACGTCTATTTAGTGTAACTCTAAATCATATTGACCCACTAATTCCATTATAATCTTTAATGATTCTTTCTCTAAGATAGGAAAAAAAATATCTCCTTATAATCGATACCTCTTTTATGAGTATAACCTTTGCAATAAGTTTAGATTTATATTGCTTAATATTGTTATTAGAGTCACGTTTGATTTTAAAAATCAATTTACACCCAAACACTTGAATACTTACAGCAATTCAGTGAGATCTCAAACTTTATTGTCTTATATGAATTTTAATTCGTCTTTCATGGTAGCAATCTATTTTTTCAAATTATTCCCATATCAACATCTGAATCTTGTAGGTAAACTACATAACCATTTAAAATGACTGACTTTCTTTCTCCTCTTGATCTTCTTAAAAATATTATTTCTTGTGGTTCATATACAATATGTGATTATGATTTAGTCCTAGTAGGTATAATTCTTCATTCAAATATTATTCACTATTATATAAATTTGTATTAATTATTGGAACAATAATTGAAGCAACATGTGTTTCCTCACTTAAATGTTGTTAACTATTACCTATGTGTTCATTAGTTATTGGAACAATATTTGGAATAACTGTTGATGAAGAAGCCTTTATAGATAAAGGAACATTTATCCTTACTTTTTCAATATCCATATTTCGTTATTTATTACTCCTACTAATTTCACCATTATCAGTGAATACAGAATCTCTATTTTCTACATTTTTAGGAATATGATTTGGACAATAAAACCCAATATTATGAATACCGTACCGGACTTGGTACCGGATTGGGCTCTAGAACGAAACTGTATCGGTACCGGTCGGTACCGGGTACCATTTCGGGATATTTTTTAAATTTATAAAATAGTCCCTAAACTTTTTTAAAATTGCAAAATAGTCCATATTGATATATTATACAGCTGTACTGTATACTTTACTAGTTTACTATTTACATCAACC
>JANITX010158161.1:0-15061 GCA_027564395.1 Erythroxylum ulei
GAAATGGTTTTTGAGTTGAAGAGCAATTGTAAAATGATGGTTTGAGATGGGAATGAGTGTTTAAATGGAAGTTGAGACGAAGAATAGTGATTGAAAATGAAAGTTGAAAATGCAGAAAAGTAACAAAGTATGAATAGGATGAATATGAATTTTTGGCTTTTGATGGTTTTTGATTAAACTCGTATATTTTGGAGTGGTATGAATTTATGGCGAATGAGTTTAATAAAATGGAGTAGAAAAACTAGAAATAAAAATTTGAAGTGTTGGATTTTTGTAATGGAAGTCTGGAAAAAAAATCTTGGAATGAATAGTAAGAGTTAAAATTTTGACTTGAAACTTCCACGAGTTTTTTGTACTAATATATAGAGTTTTTAACAAATTTGTCTTCATGGAAGTTGTAGATCTTTCTTTAAGCTTTCCATTGATATAAAGTTTGTAATTTGTGGAGTTTTGTATCGAAAGTTATGGAGTTTGAAATTTGAGTTTGTGGGTTCTGTCGTAGTTTGGAATAGTCTGTAGTGTTTTTAGTATAACTTGCAGAATATCGAACCAAATTGCATGAAATTGGTTTCATTTGGAAGTTAAGACATAAAGGAATAATTGTTCAAAAGAAAGTTTGGTCTAAATCCTTCGTTTTAATTGTCAAAATGATCGGGTAAAAGTGACCCGAAATTCTGATTTGAGAAGGGCTGGAGAAAAAAAAATGGTAGAGAGGAAGAAGGATTCGTAGGTCCACTGGAGTGTCGCGGTCATGCCTGTGCAATATCACGACTTTGCAGGACCACCCAAAATGTCGTGGTCGTGCATGTGCACGATTGCGTCCTCGCTAGACTTCCAAATGATCTAATTTTTCAACCAATGGATTCCTAACACATTTTTTTATCCCTCCATAAAATTTTGTAGCATTCTAAATTGAATTAAGAAAGATTGATCAAATCGAAGTGTGGAATCTGGTGGAACAGTGAAATAGGATTTTCTTCCTGAACATCCTTCAGTATTTGATTATATCTGGATCTATAGGATTCCAAATGAGATGATTTTAAATTTGGAATAAACTAGAGATATAGGCCTACAAATTGTCTCAAGAAGTCGAATTTTGATTCATTCTCTAAGATATTGAATTTTTGGATGGAAGTTGTACATAGTAAACTGTTCTTTTGAATGTGAACAACCCGATAATGTTTGAGGTATATCTTCCAAATTAATGAACCAAATTGAGTAATTTTGGTGTTAATGGAAACATAAGAATAGAGTAACACTTTTCTAGAAAAGATTATGACCAAATTACATCAATTTCGCCTTCTAATTGAATGTGAACAGTAGACCCGAAAGTGTGACATAGAAAAAAAATATGAAGTGAGTCAATGAGAAAGGAATAGAGATCTTAATGGTTTGAGAGAGATATAAATCTAAGTATAAATTATACTTAGATGAGTTTTGATATGAGAATGATTTTGTGATGAAATTGATGGTAAGATACCCGGGATTGTCTTGAACATGCATTGTACATAATTCGTTACATACATGTGCATTATTGAACAATTATAATTGTACATATTATGATATATGTGTATGTTGTTTGATATAGAGGAGCAACTGGAACATCAACCTCCAGACATTTTCGGAACTTCTAAGCATTAGCTTCGGAAGCAACTAGTGAGTAACCTAGACGGTTTCTCTCAATTATTGTTTGCTTAAATTATGCTCTGAATGATAAATGAATGTTTTTGATTGTTTATTCCAAACAGAAGGTCTGATGATTGTGAATGTGGAATGTATATTGAAGTGCTGCTTGAATGTGAATATAAGGAACTAAGTGCTTTACAATGTGAGTGATTGTGGTACATGCATTCCATTCATAAATGCATAATCAGATAATGGCAGTTGTGACCATAGTAGCCACCGATCAAACCTTAAAGCTCAACGAATGAAAAGAGCCTCGAGCTCAACAGTGATTAAGAGCCTAAGGCTCACTATGTATAATGAGCCTTGTATCCCCCAAGCAGATAAGGTATAGTTATTAATGAGCCTGGTATCCAAAATGAATATGGGACAGTTCAAGCACTTGGTCACAATAACGTAATAAATGGAAAGTGTCTCATGAGCATTTCATATGCATTTATATCAAGTATGTTTAATTGATTGAAATGCCGAAATTTCCTATGCTGGAGTAAAAGTGTGATATATGATCTATTATGCAAAATTGTGAATTACATGTTATGTGAAATGGTGTGTTGCATGAATTGAGTGAACCATCGATGATGGTTACCTCATTGATTTCGCAAAAACTCACCCAAAATTTGCAATTATTTTTCAGGCTTAAAGACTTCCCCGTTAGACAAACAGGAGTATACCTACGGCATTCAAGTAAGAGATAAAGGTTGGGATCAGTTGGTGTCTGCATTAGTATTTCCTTTATTTTGTATCAAATTAAGTCTTCCGTAATTATTGTAACTATGTATTCGAATATTTTTGTTTTGAAATAAATTTCCAATTCAGAAATGTTTATATATGGTTTTTGCAATGTAATGAAATTTTGACAAGTATTTTATATTTGTAATGGGCCCAAATGGCTATTGAAATTTATGATGATTGTATTGCTATGATTGAAAATGTTTATGAAATAAAGGGGGCCCGATTTGGTTATCAATTTCTGCACTTTATGTTTGTGGTTTAAAAAAATTTGTACTGAGTTTTGATGACCGAGTGCTCTAGCATGCCACCCTCACAGGGCACGAACTTGGATATCCCTTAGGATGTCGGGTACGTGTCTTGCGGGAGTAGGGGTGCTAAACTATAACTAAGGATAATTTAGATACTGACATAATTGCACATGATAGGAATCTCAATAGTATAATCACATCATGATTTCCTTCATGATATGCCATAGGTCATGGACTTCATTAATTTGCTTGTAGATCAATATCAATTCATAAATAATGAACACCAAATTAATGATATATGCCTTTATTTATTATTGAAAATAAAGTCTGTACACAACTTTGTACAAAACGTGCTAAAGGCGATCGCATTTAGGGCACTACTCTTAACATATACACGGTTAGATACACGATGGCAATTAATGTTCAAACTCAAATGTCTTTATGGAGTAAGAAGGATGTTGACCCCCGAATTTTTTTCTTTAGTTAAGCATGATTTAAATAATTATGAGGTTTGGATAGGTGAATTTTTGCGAGTTAATTATTATGTCTATGTTAGTAGGATTTATTTCATTGGTTAGTTGAATTAAAAGTGGTAAGAATGCATAAAGGGCATTTTTGGTATGTCACTTAAGCATTAAAGTTGTAAAGCATTAAAGGAAGGGTAAAGAGGACTTTAGCAATCATTAAGGGTAGAATGGGAAGAGAAAAATGTTGTCTTGCATTTGAGAAGAGAAAACGTGAATGAGGGAGAGAAGGAAGAAGAGAATACCGAAAACAGAGAAGAGAGGAAGAGAGGTTTCGGTGTTTGAGAGAAAAGATGGAAGTTTGAGTTAGGGTTCTTAGTTTTCAAGAGGGAATTTGAGGTTGTTCAAGAAGAGAGAGAAAAAAAAAGGAAGATAAGAGCTTTCATTTGGGCCAAACATCTCTTCATTTAGAGAAGAGTTAAGGTAAGAGCATTTTTTATCTTTTGGATTTTTGGAAGGGTTTGGGTTTATGAAGCTTAGGAAATGCATGAGTTTAAGTATTATAGGATCAATTTTAGTGAATGTGTTTTCTTTAGGTTTTCAATTTGAATTCCTATTAAATGAAATTTCGACATTGTTAAAGGAAATTAAGAAGGGCAAGAAGAGCAAGAAGAGAGGCATCTTTAAGCCAATTCTTAAGCGAGGAATTCAAGGTGGGTTACATGTTTATAATTGAGTTAATAAGCCATTAATGTTTCTTTCAAATCGTGGAAATAAATGATTTCAACTACTTTATAAATGTGCAATTATTGCTCTTTAAATGCTTTGAGAAAGTGTTACATGCTTATGGTGGAATTTATGAGCCATGAACAATTTTCAAATCAAGAAAGTTAAATGTTTTTAGTTGTGTTATAAATGTTGCATTTATTGCTTCTTAAATGAGTTAAGAAATTGCTATATGTTTGGTATATGAATAGTGTTGATGATTTATGGAAATAATATGAAAATAATTTTTGAAATGATATTATGTTTACGAAATCATTTTTGGAAATGTGTCATTTTAGGCAACATGTTTAATGGTTGTGAAATGCATGATTATGTGGGTTTAGGGTGGTCCATTATATTATGTCAAGTGCACTTCGACTCTATTAAAGGTTTCTCCCGCCTACCCGCTAGTGGCATGGAGCTCCTTCATGGACTCTCTCATGTTTACGACTACGCAAAACCATTATGTGAGATTACGATAGTACGTTCTGTTTACGACTACAGAAGACCATTATGTGAGAATGTGTTAGTACGTTCTATTTATGGACTACCCAAACCATTCTGAATTGCTTATGTGTTTATGATTGGATGACAATTTGATGCATATGTGACTTATGTGTTTATGATAGGAGTTGACAATTTGAGAATTTGGGAAATATGTGTTTTATGGGTTTAATGCAAAAAATTTTATGCCATTGTGCATTTTCAATGGTTTTGCTTGTTCTCCATTATAAACTTGTTACCCACAAGTTTTTAAGCTCACCTCTATTCCTTCCCATCTCTAAGTGATAAGCAAGAGATCGAGTGAAAGAGAGTCAAGGCATCACTCCGATTATGCATAGTTTTGTATTTTGAGCTGGATTTTGCAAACAAAAGGCTTTATTTTTTCTTCTTCTTCTTCTTATACCCGAATTCTGCATTATGTTTTCTATGATGATTTTTAACTTTGTTTTAATTAAAATCATGAAATAATTTCTCTTTTCCAATTGTTGAGGCTACTAACTAAATTCATGGTTGTTTTTATAAGAAGCATGTGCATATAATTGATGAATCTATGATTGAAAATTTGTGCTCTTGATCAGGACATGATTGCCGAATTACTCATATGGATTTGAAGTCATGAATTCGAATTTTGCATAAATAATGTATATGCTATCTAATTAATTTAATTGCTGGACAATAAATTAATTAGGTTAAGTAGCAGCAACTAATTAAAATTGAATCTTTTATGTAGGATTTAATTAGTTGGATCAAGACATAGGCTAATTTTATGCATGCTAGCTTTCTTGAAAATTAACTTAAGATCGGCAGACTTGATTTTGATCTTAATGCTCTTGTTATTATGTTGTTCATGCTAGTTTTGGATTAATGCATTAACAAGAAGATTTTGCATATCATGCTTGTTTTGAATGCATCTATCTTTGCTTGATGAACCCTAATTTTCTAATCTTAGAAATAATTCATTTTCAATGATTGAAAACATCCTAAGGATTTAATGAAAACCTTTGCAATTGGTCTTTAATTAATTTGAACTTTTTACTCAAATTTCCTAGCAATTTCTCTCTTGAAAACTTTTGACTTTATTTTAATTTTCTGAACTTAAATCACGTCTCCTTCTTTCTTTTATTATTTACTTTTAACGCAAGCAAACAAATCCCCCAATCCTGTCCTATTGTGTCAAGTAATCTAGCATTAGTTCATGCATAACATTCACGCATACTTTGCTTGAAAGTAAAATATTCTTCCTTGTGTTTTGATCTCTGTGGAACGATACCCTTGCTTCACTATACTATAAATCAACTTAAGTAAGGGATTAAATTTGTAGTTAACGACAACCTATCAGTTGGCAAGGCCACAAGTAAGCCTTTTGGCAAGGCAACTAGAAGTCAAGAAGCTTTACAATTATTTTGCTACAATCTTTGTGGACCAATGAGAATTGTATCTAGACTTGGGTTTAGATACTATTACATTCATTGACAATTGTACTCGATTTACCCATGTGTTCTTACAGCACAAGTGTGAAGCATTGAGGTATTTTGAAACATACTTGCACTTAGTGGAGAATCAATTGGGTAAGAAGATCAAGTCAATGAGGACTAACAATAGTGGCGAGTACATGTCAAAATGGAGTAGCCAAAAGGAAGAATAAGACTCTTATGGATATGGTGCGATCCATGATGGCTAAGGCCAACTTGAATATTACCTATTGGGGTGATGCATTGCTTAGTGCAACACATATTTTGAACAGTGTGCCCTCTAAGTCTATTGATTCTATGCCATATAAGTTATGGTCGAAGAAAACCCCCTAATCTATCTTCATCCTTGGGGATATACAACTTATGTACATGTTAAAGATCACCCTCTTGGGAAATTAGGCCCTAGAGGGAGGAAGTGTGTCTTCCGAGTTTATTCTGAGCATTCTAAGGGGTCTTACTTGGACATAAGTCACAAGATTGGAAATGTCTTTGAATCAAGAAATGCCAACTTTATTGAGGATAAGTTCCTTAAAGTTGGCGAATGTTGTGATTTGGATGCATTGGTTGAGACCTTTGTGCAAGGCCAGTCTAGTGCTTTAGAAGCACCATTGATTACACCTTCCATGGTGGAAGTTCCTCAACAAGAGGCTGTTCAAGTGCCTCCTGCATCCCCACTTGTTAATGAACAACAAGAAGAAGTTCTTGATGAACAAGTTGAAAAGGGAGTTGAGGGAGTTCAAGAAAACCATGATTAGGCTATAGGGCAAGATCATGATGAGCCTCCTCCTATGCCTAATTTGAGACGTTCAAATAGGCAATTTGGACCACCAAAAGAATGGTAGATTTTGGAAGGAAGTCAAGCAAACTTGGTGTCATATGAGATTGATGAACCAAGTAATGTACAAGAAGCTCTTGAAGGTGATTACAAAGAGAAGTGGCTAATGGCAATGCAAGATGAGATGAATTCGATACATCTTAATGAGGTTTGGGACTTAGCTAAATTACCTCATGGCTGAAGGGCTTTTGGGAACAAGTGGGTTCTTAAGATAACATTGAATTCTGATGGTACTATTAAAAAGTACAAGGCCTGATTTAAATGCATGTTATCTCTTAAAGGGGATATGTGACTTGTGTGTCATACATTTAAGTGGGAGTCATGAACCATACATGGCAACTTTCATCTTATGGTCGTCTTGATTATGATTGAATCAAGATAAGGTGCTCAAGGTCATCAAGTTTGTATGTTCACTCATACATACTATCCTATGATTTCATTCTCAAAATTGAGAATAAGGAGTATTTCATGAATGTTTGACATGTTCTCCTATTATTGGGAATAATAGGAGTTATACATCTAAATGTTTTAAGAGGGAGAATTGACACACCCCTCCAAATGGGAGTGGAGAAGTAAAACACTTAAGGATGTGTTTAGGGAACATCAAAAGGATGTGTTCCAAATGTTCCATAGTTAACCATGAAATCAACCAACCGAAGAAAATAGGCAAGTTGTCTTTTGTCTTGCTTATGTGTGAGATTCTTCATTCAAAGCCCTTAGGGACTATGGCTTGCTATTAGGTAATTGAGGATTATTATGGTCTTCTTAAATGGTTGTTGAAGGTCTCAGGAGAAATGGGACTGGAGTATCCTCCTTTTAGATGATCATGTTTTCTTAAATTTTCTTTTAGTTTGAAGCTAAAGGAAATATATGAATGCATAAGTTGCCTGCATAAATATAATTGCATGAGTTGCATAACTATGATAGCATATGTTGCACACTATAAATAATACAAAATCACATTATTCAATCTTGGTGCCACATATTGTTTTTCAAAATATGAAAGATTGAGCGTGATGTGAGAAAGGAACCAATTGCACTTGAGGTAAATACATTCATGAGTTAAAACACACAAAGGAGACTGAATGTTATTAAACTTGTGTATCATAATGTCTTGGGGTTTGAGAGGCATAACTTGATTTGCTCAAGTAAGTTTGATTTGTTCAATCGTGAGGATAGTGACAATCTTTCATTGTGGCTTTATCAACCACAATGTAAAGCGATTTTGTTTACATGCCTAAGGTCGCACCCACAACTCAAAATTATGTGCTTCAACTATTATTTGTTTTCGGCTTTGTATCTTCACTTGTTGAGTATGTTTTGTTTGAGTGGTAGCATATTTTTTAAAAAATATATCTTTGTGCGAGTGGGAACTTGTTGGAATTTTATAGGTTTAAATGCTACAAATTCCATTTGACGCACCAAGTTAAATTTGCAAGTGTTTAGGTTTCATGTAAAGAGCTAGCCCTTAGCTCAATGGAGCTCAGTGAAGCTCATGTAAGCTATAAGTGGCTTGACATGACTTTCCCTTAGCTCAAGTGTCTAAAGGTAGCTTAAGGTGAGCTTGTGGGAGCTCATTAAAACTAATTAATGGCTAGAAAGCTGGGGATAAGCTCAATTGGACTCAATTGAGATTACCCCAGCTCATCTTTGGTTCTTGAGAATTGAAGCTAGCTATAAATGTGTTCACACTAGTTAAGCTAGAATTGCTAATTAAGGAGCATGAGATGGAGTTGAAACCCAAAGCTTAATGGGCCAAATTAGTGGTGCTAAATGAAGGAATCTACTGTGCTTGAGTGCACAATGGACACTAGGGTGTACTATGAGCTGTAGCACGCCATACTGTAGCTTCCCATATATGCACTTAGAGTGCAAGTTCATTGTCTCCACATAGATACATGAATTCGACCAAGAAAGGATGAGTTCATCTAAGAGGTTGAATTCGGCCATGGGGAATATTCATCATGTACCTTGCCTTAAAATGAACATACGTGACACCCTTTCACCAAGGTATTTGTACTTTTGATGAAAGGATGTGTTGTTTTGGCCAATGGTTGTGACCATTCGACCAAAAAAGGGGTTCATGTACAAGAATGAATGGTCATGAGTATACCATCATGACTTTAAGTGAAGATACATGAATCTTTGCCCAAAAGATGTGTCCCTTAGCTAAGAGTCGTGATGTTTTGCTAAGAGCCACAACTCTTGGAAAATCATTATGTTTCGCCAAGAGACATAACTCTTGGAAGAGTCATGACTCTTCAAAGGCACCTTTTGGTGGCCTATAAAAGGGATTTTTGTAGTTCCTTTGAGTGAGTTTTTTTCTTTGGCTGGATACTACACTCTTCTCCCCATCTTTAAGTTGAAAACACTCCCTTCTTTCAAGTTTTTATGCGTTGAAGCACTCTCCCATAAAATAGTGTTGAGCTTATTAAGAGCATTGTGGGTGATCCGTAAGAATTGCTACTTTCACAAGTTAGCAACTCTTCTGACCTTAGTGCATTGTGACGAGATCGGTTTACTCCATTTATTACAACCACGACAAGTTGGAGAAGAATGAGAAGCCATAGTGGATCTCCACAAGGGAGACAAAACATCAAGCATACAAGGAATTATTCTGCCGTGTTTCAAGCTAGTATATCATCCTACCCTTCTTAGTGACATGCGTAAGATCTTGTATGCTTATGAAATCATGAGATTTCTTGTTTGAGTTATGATCTAAAGTCAACATACTCTTCTTAATGACACGCGTAGGATCTTGTATGCTTATGAAATCATGGAATTTCTTGTTTGAGTTATGATCTAAAATTAACAAATGGTATCAGAGCTTTATGTTGAAAGATGCTAAATTGAAGGCTTTATTGAGAGCATGTTTTGAGAAACAATGAAAGCATGTTGAAAATTTTCTAATTGAATGCCATATGCATTTCTTTTGCTATGTTTTAGCATGAAATAGTTGTTTCTTATGCATGTTTTTTGATTAAGTCTTGTTGTGGTAGAAATGCACCTACATGTGATAATTGCATCAATGTAGATGGCATGTAAGAATATTTTTGCTGAATTAAAGACCTCAAGCTTGATGGAGGTAATTACTCCATTTGGTAACAAAAGTTCAAATTCATCTTAACTAAGCAAGATACACTTGAAGTGCTCTTCCATACAGTCGAGCCACCAACTGTGGGTGGAAATTCTAATGCCTATAAGGCATATAAGAAGAAAGATTATGTGGCCTATGTTACTCTCTAGCGTACCATGGTTGACGAACTCATAGTGGATTTCTCTATGCTTGATTTGGGCAAAGCTATATAGGATTCGGCCAAGACTAAGTGTGGATATGTTTCTTTGGAGAAACAAAGAACTATGATTCTCAAGTTTGAGAATTATAGTAAGAGGGCTGGCCACACCATGAATGCCCACTTATGTGAGATGTCATGCATGACTCATCAACTCAAATCTGTTGGTCATGTGCTCACTGTTGAGCAACAAGTTCAAGCAATAATTTGTTCCTTGCCAGATGAGGAGTGGCAAATGATGAAGCTCAATTTACGCCACAACTCTCAAATCAAGTAATTAGATGACATTGCAAGGCGCCTTTTGCTAGAGGCAGAGGTGATGGCCATCAAGAACCATTCAAAGGTATATATTGCTCGAACTTCCTTTCCCCAGAAGAACAAGTTCAAAGGGAATAAGAATAGGAAGGATGGTCAAGACAATGGGAACAATGCCACCTTGAAAAAGTTCAAGGAGAAGCACAATAGAGCCAAGTTAAAGTGCTTTAATTGTGGCAATAAGGGTGTAGCACCCTACTCTCGCAGGACACATATCTGACATCCATGGTGATATCCAAGTATATCCCCCACAATTGTGGCATGCTAAAACAACCATTCAGTCAAAATGCCTTACAAAAATTTTGTTTCTTTAAAACAAAGTACACGTATGTGGAAATCATTAATTAAATAGGGCCCACTTCTTTTAAAAACATTTCCAATCACAAGTTACAATTATTACAAACATTAGTATTCAACAGGCACTTGGGCCCATTTCAGATACATAACACTTACAATCATAATGTCATTTCGTTACCAAATCAATCACATACACTTAGTACAATTCTTGTGGAACATAATTCAAAAATAAAATCACTGAAGACATATGTAGGTGCAAACTAATCCTAACCCTTAGTCCATATCTGATCTTAGTGGCTACACTCTACTTATCCTAACTGAATAATTCCTCGGAACCTAAAAAGCTACTTTGCAATTTTTATGAGTTTTGCGAACTCAATGAGTGAACCATCATTGATGATTTCACCCACATCACATACACAAAACATATATTTCACAATTATTCATTCAAAACATATATATTCCAAATACTCCCACTAACATGGCACATCATATAATCATTGCGAATTAAAACAGATATATATACAACTCCAGATGCATATGAGATTCCAGATTCGTTATTGTTGTTGTGACCGAATGCCTATCACATACTTATACAGATACTGTCCCATTGGGCTTAATCAGAAACATATATCATGGAGCAAAGCTCTACGTGCAAAATCAGAAATCACGAAGCAAAGCTTTATGTGCAAGCGCTTTTATGCTGGCTACTCCGGTCACAACGCCTTTATTTGAGTATGCATTTTATGAAATGCATCAAATTCTTAATATGTCATGTATAACAGTCACTTATGATGCACAATCAGAATCTCATAGTCATTGGACCTAAGTCCGGCATTCAACTTTCGTTGGGAATTCACATAGCATTCAGAATTTCATAGCAATCAAAGCACTTCCAATACATTCCCAAATATCAATCTCCTCAGACAATTAAAGTTCAGAATTTATAAACAAATCACAAACAGTTCAATAATTGGAAGTCAAACGAATCAAATCAATCCTAGGAAAATCATCTAGGTTGACTCACAGTACGCTCCAATATATAATTACCTGGATGAACCGGCAATACATGACTGGAATCCAATGTGCTCCTCTATAACAAACAAAACACATTTACAAATATCACACTTTTGCACAAATGTATAAGTATTCCTTTATGCACATCTACTTATATAAAATATGCACAATGCATCATCAATGGCAATTTCGGGTATCATATTGTTATCCTTATCACCATATCATTCATATATCAAAACCCTCATTAATACCATTTGTACTTATAATTTGGGCCATAATAAAACAATGTGAAATCAATTTCATAACCTAATTGATCACTTCATATCTTTTCTAACATACTTACGGGTAAATTTTGCATAATCATTTTAATAAGGTAAATGACACAATTAAGCAACACTTCCTTCTACAAAGTTGTTCTCCAATGTCTTAAGTTTCCAATGATGCCAAGTTTATCCTATTTGGTTTAGTATGCTAAAATTTATACTCAAAAGATTTTAGACTATTCTTAAGCTTTAGTAGAATTCTTATCTCAAATTCCAATCAGATTCTGAAATTCCTAGAGGCTGAATTAAACTTCAATATCTGCAGAAAATTTCTAGCATTATGTCTCTAGATAATCATAATTAATAACCATCTCATTATGAGGTCCACAGATCAAGATATAGTCCAATTACCGAAGTATGTTCAGTAAAAATTATCCCAATTATCATACTTCAGCATAGTCACATTTCCATCTTAAATTCATTAACCAATATATTTTAAAAAGCTATGATTATTTTCGTGGATATGAAGATCAATGTTTTATGAAGCTATTGGTTCAAGAATCAAGTCACTTGGACATAGGGTGAAGTTATAGCAAATTGAATGACAGATGTTCAAAACCAAACTCCCTTTGCTATAACGTTGAAAGTCGCGATTGTGCGTGTGCATGACCGCGAGATTAACCGACACCTACGAAGTCGCGATTGTGTTCTTTTGATGATGTTGCGATCGTGCTGAAGCATGATTGTGCATCCTCCTCCTTCTTCTTCACCAAATTGAATATTTTCCCTTTCTTCCATTCATTTCTAGATTTCACATTCTTATATTTTCTAAGTAAAACATCTATACATGAATCATCTTTTCTACATTTCTATATCCCATACAATCTCTAAACAAGTCAAATTAAAACTTATTCCTCAAATATCAAAAATCCGAAACTTCATATATGAAAATTTCAGTTTCTGCATTTTGTTTCTCTCTCTACTTTCATTTGATACATTACTTTTTACTTTTCTACTCTTTCATTTCATCAAAAGCTTATTATTTACCAGCTCCATACCACAACTTCACCAAATCTTCACTTCATATCATTAAACTCATCTCTATAAACACTTCGCATATACATGCATGAACAGTACAACAACCATATAACCAGAACAGAGTATATAAATTCATTGATTTTCATAAACTTCTGTATCATTCGCATTTTGTCCGTCCAATTCAAACATCATCAAGATAGTATTTACAAAACCATAAAGCTTAAAACTCAACTTGCTTGATTCAACTCAATTTCCAGCAGTAAAGTTTTCGGTGGTTGAAAACCAACGTGAATAAACAGAACAAACACCCTCTAAGGATTGAAATTCTTACTTTAATGTAAGAATCATTAACCAATTATGTAAACCTAATCAACAAGCTATTTCGGTGCTAAAGAAAAAGAAGAGAGTTTTGGTATTTTCAGTGATGAACAAAACCAAATGAATAACAAAACTCTAGCTGCAGAAACTTTCCTTTCTAAACACGTGACGATGTGTATTACCAACTTACTGGGACATGTCCCCATACATGTAAGCCATTTCTCAATCTTTAATTAGTCCACATGTCACGATGCATGTAAACCATATGTCAATATTTAATCAATCCATGTGCCACGCTAGGATTGGTCCAAATTTCAATATTTTTCTAAAAATTCACAAAAAATTCCAAAATACCCTAAATATATCAAAATTGCCAAATCACATTTTAATTGCATTTAATAACTCAATTATACCTGGAAAATGTCAATGAATGCTTTTACAATCAAATGAATGTGAAAAAATGTGCATGTCACATTTAACTTATACATGACGTGCATTTTCCTAATTTCTCAATATTTTCTCATAAATTACTATTCTAGCCTTAACATAGGTAACAAGATGTTACAGTTCTCCCCTCCTAACAAAAATTTCGTCCTCAAAATTATTATCTAATTGATCAAAAAGGTAGGGGTACTCATTTCCCATATGTTCCTCCGTTTCCTATATGGGTTCCTTATTATCGAGATACCAGATGCGGTACAATTGATGAATATGTAAATCCTAGATCTACCAATGCCTATGCTTCAAAATGAAAAACATTCAATACACCTGCTACCACATTTGGGGCGTTCAACGCTTTCTTTCTGGTGATGGCATAGACCGTGGCCTGAGATTGCAGCTAGTTATTCTACACCTCAGTCCTAACATTGGGTCCTGCTGACTAAGTTCTACCTTAACCTCTGGCTCTCTTTGCAAATCTTCCAGCTTTGCTCTGTTGAACCGTTATCTCAGTCATGGTTCCTCCTCTAGCTTCAGACTATGATCCTAACATCTCAGGGCAATCTCTAATCAGATGTTCTACCGAGCCACAACAGAAACAGGCTCCTGTTTACCACCAACATTCACCACCTTGCTTTTTACCATAGTGTTCATAATTAGGCAACTGTTGAGATTGGTTGGAGGACACTTGTCCACTACCTATCCCAGTCTAAACAAATTCACCTCTTGAACAAGATCCAGATTGTCTCGATCTAATCTGGAATTGGGACGATCTGTTCTAACGTTTTCTGAAGCTTCTGTCAGAATCAACCTGAGATTCATCTTGCCTCTTACCTATATCTTCCTGTATACACTCTCCCTGACTATCCTTCTACAACTTTTCAGTTCTGATCGAGGCCACTTAGAGTTCCATAAAACTACCCAAATTAGAAATAGCTAGCCTCGTTTTGATTTCTATGTTCAAACCGTCCTCAAATTGTCTACATTTGTCTCCCTCTATTGGAATCAGTGCAGTTGCAAATCCCATTAACTCGTTAAATCTTATCTCATATTCCGCCACTGTGAGTTTGCCTTGCTTTAGATCTAAAAATTCTTTCGTCTTCCTATCCATATAAATCTTTGACATATAGTTTTCTCGGAACACCCTTGGAAAATCTTCCCAAGTCAAACTACAAGGTCTGGTGGTACTACCTAGAACAGTGTTCCACCACTGGAATGCAGGACCTTGTAGTAGTGAGACTACATAATCAAATCTTTCATCTGCTTCATAGTCCATTTGGTCGAACACTCTTTCAGTTCTCTCGAACCACCCTTCTGCCTCAGCTGGCTTTGCACTTTCGTAGAAGTCTATAGCCCCCTGCTTTCTCAGCTTATCATAT
>JANITX010158182.1:0-15059 GCA_027564395.1 Erythroxylum ulei
GGTACCAATTAATCTAGGACAGCCATAAAGGCATGTACACTAGCACCCGTTCTACGGAAGCGGGATGTTACAAGTTTGGCTGACTAGTGGTGTCGCATGCTTTTGTGTACTGGAACTGGAACCTATGTTCACTAGATGAGTGAATTAATAGGCTAGGCCTATATGGTTCCTAACCAGTATACGTTGAGTCATAGGCTAGGCCTATGTGTTTCTATGTGCTGTATGTTCACTTTTTAGGTTATCTATACCGTCTTGGAGTGTATCGAGTCCTATTCGCGATATATATATTTTCTACTTACTGAGTACATAATGTACTCACTCCCTCCGCTTTCCAACCATGCAGGTTAATTTAATGAGCTTGAAGTTCTGAGTAGATTATGTGGTCTTTTGACAGTTTCGGGATCTTACCACACGTGGGTAGTTTCTGTCTGTACTTTTGTTGTATAGTGGCTCATGAACTATTTTTTTGCTATTAAGTTGGTTATGTTGATATGCTTTATGATTTTATAAATTAACTCTTGATTGTCTTGTAGTTTGTAAAATACCTATGTATGAACTTTGATACTGTTGTTGAGATTGTTTTGAGTGGACTTTAAAGCCTTGAAGTTGTGGTAAAATTTTTATTGTGAATATAGAAGTGTGTTTAAAATTTTTTGCAGGTTTTGGGATTTTTAAATTACAGTCGTCGTGCTGCCCCAATTTTTCAAAAAAAGAAAAAGAAAAAGAAATTAAGTTAGCCTTGCATAGTCGGATTAAGGATACCGTGAGTGTCCTTAGCCCGAGTATGCGGCAGTTGTCTTAAGCCCGATGTGGTACTGGGTCATGACAATATGACGATGACGACACATTATGTTGATAATGATTGGACGTTATGTAATATACTTTTGAGGTAATTTACGTTCTTTAATATTGTTATCATTTACTTTTTCATTATGTTATGAATTTATGATTGATGTTGGTAATATTTGTACATGATAGGTTCATATATGTGAGACATCACCACATACAAGTGAACAACTGACATCCACGTTGTGAGTCTGTTTAATGGATTTTAAAATCGAAAGCAAATTATCCACCATCACAGTCGACAATTGTTGCAAAAATGATGCTGTGATTGAGAATTTGAGGAGTAAGATGTGGGTTTGGAGCTTATTGGTTGGCGGTGGATTATTACATATGCGTTGTTTTACATATATTTTGAACTTGATTGTGAAGGATGGGCTAGAGATGATAAGGAAGCAATAGATTGTATATGGAATAGTATTGTATATTGGAGTGAGACTCCCAAAAGAGTTAAAAATTTAAAGATATACAGAAATTCTATGCATTCCGAGCATAAAGAAGATGGTTTTAGATTATTCAACCAGAAGGAACTCAACCTTCAAGATGTTGGAGTCGACAATCCAATATGATGAGGTGTTTACCAAACTATGGGAAAGTGATTCTCAATACACCTGCGTGCCTACAGAAGGTCAATAAGAGTTGACTAGACAACTTTGTGTAAAGTTGGAATTATTTGGTAATACGATTGAATTGTTCTCAGGAACAAAATATCCAACTTCGCACTGTTACTTTAGTACTATATGTGAGATAAAGGATGCTTTATCTGATTGCATGTTTGAATCCAATGCGGTTATTCAAATTATGGAGGAGCAGATGATGCAGAAGTTTAATTCTTCTTGGCCTGTGGTTAGACATATTGTTGTAGTGCTATATATGCTGGACTTGAGATATAGGATGGACATGGTTACTTTTATTTATGATGCATTGTATGGTGATCGAGCTCATTCGCATGTAGATACCATTAAACAATTTTGGTATGAATTGCTTAATGATTATCAACTCAGATTGGGAAAAAACTCATGATTGGGATTACAGTAGTTTAGGCAGTTCAACTCCGAGTTCAATTTTAGGTTCGGCTTCATCTTCTAATCGAAGATGATTACTTTCTCTTTCAAAATTTATTAAACAGAAACGGGTTGGGACTTCTTATAATATGATGATGTTAGATAAATATTTGACCAAAGATTGTGTGACTGAAGTTGAAGATGACCAGTTCGATATATTATTATAGAGGAAGAGCTGTAGAAATACTTTTTCGATCATGCAAGTAATTGCACAAGACTTATTAGCAATTCCATCATCCACTGTTGCTTTGGAATTTGCTTTTAGCATTAGTGGTCAGGTTATTACTCCTCATCGTGCTCGACTTCATCCTCGTACTGTGAAAGCCCTCATGTGTGTCCAAAGTTGGTTAGATGATGAAAATATTGATGGCAAATTCTTTTCTTTTTGATATATCAATTTCATTTATTTTTTATATTATCTTACCTAATATTGTGTTTTTAATTTTTCTTTAATACAACCACAGGTATTAATGCCGAGGTGACTAGTCAAAGAAATCGTCTAAGTGCACATTATTTTGTTCAAATATATGAAGATGAAGGTATATTTATTTATTATTACCATGTCCTAAATATTCCTTTAATTTTAATATTACATTACTAAATATAATGTTTCTACATACAAATGAATATCCAAACTATTAACGATCCTAGCAACCATGATAGTTGCTCTCTCAGTGTACCCTCTCTAGTCTCCAGTATCTAGTCTCCATTCTTTGTCTATTCGTCATGACATTATTTTAATTTTTGTAAATTACAAAATTTTTTGTAAAATGATTTGGATAACTAGTTGTGTACAGTAAAGATTACTATAATGAATGAATTTGGTTTTATTCTTTCTCTCTTTTAATAATTAATTAATTATTTAAGTAAAATTGTAATTTGTAATTAATTAAATTAAAATTCCTAACTATAATTAACTTAATGAATTTTCCTAGAAATTCCTAATCAAATTTTCTAGAAAATTTTAATCAATTTTCCTTGTCAATTTTATCACTGTATGTAAGTTATTATATATTCATTTATTATAAAATCTCAATTGAAATTCCTAATTAATTGAAATTCGTAACTATAATTAATTGAATCATTCAATTTAATTATAATATTTTTCTTTCATTTCCTGTAATCATATCCTCCATCATTAATTAATTTAATTTTATCACTAGATGTAAGTTATTACATATTTGTTCACTATAAAATCTCAAATTTACTTAATAAATTGAAATTCGTAACTATAATTAATTGAATTGATCACTTCAATTACAATATTTTTCTTTCATTTCCTATAATCATATTCTCCATTACTAATTAATTTAATTTCATCTTATTAATTTTATCACTGTATGTAAGTTATTATATATTCATTCATTATAAAATTTTAAACCCTTTAGGAATATAAAAATAAAATTTAGTACTTCCACTAAACCATTAAATCTACAATTTGAACATATAATTATATTTTCATATGATTATTATTGTTCACTCCATTATGAATTTTCCATCATAATAATTGTAAAAAATAATTTTATTCAACATCATTATTAATAATAATTAGTTTACTATAATTACTTGATTAGTATTACAAGTTACAATAACTTTAACCATTACCTAATAACTTGCTTGACAATATGATTAACCTCGAAATTGGACCATTGAATTATGTTTTTGTTGCTATAAAAATAATAATATAAACTATTATATTAAAGATAATGTAAAATATAAATTAACTTTAAATACTGAATTCCCTCATTATAATCACCTACTGTTACTTTATAAGTTTCACTTTAAATAGTCAGAAGCAATTACAATGGTTATTATTATATTATTTTAAAATTGACATTTTAGTTGATCATTCAAAAAAGAATTCACATATATCTGAGGAAGTTTTGATCAAATGTAAATATTTTCCATGAAAATATTTAAAAAGATTGACAAATTCCAGGCATTTATATAATATAATATATGTTCTTCTACCAAATTCTAATTATTTTAATTTCGAACTAAAGACAATTAAAGGTCTTGTGACATCTATTTTTTAATAAGAGAGAAAGGTATAATGTCAATGAAAGGTTATTATTAAATTCAAATTAATTAATTCAACTTAAGTACTTTTAATTTGTATTTTTTTTGAACATATCAGTGTTAATGTAACTTCAATTAATTGAATTGATAACTTAATTTTAATCTTTTTATTGCCTATAAATTTATTTTTAATTATAAATTAATTTAATTTGAAAAAAAACCAATCCAGAGTTAGGGTTCTTGAGGCTCGGGCCATTTTTTCAGTGGCCTATTGCCATCTTTAATAAATCTATAAAAAAATAAAAAACAAAGAAATCATAATTCTAAATCTCTCCTTTTCTTCTATTGGATCTTTTTGCAAAACTAAAATTGATGTTATTATCTAACGGATTTCTTAACGTATTCTTCGTGTTGTCCTCATCCCTTAATCAAAACTATCACCTCTAAATGTGTCTCATAACTTAAAATCTCTTCAAAACTTGGCTGTCTTTTGTTTGTCTCTAGTCACGTCCTTTTAGTAAAATTTAGGGTTTCTAGGATATGTACAGTCACTTACACGAGCGTGGAGGAGATTGTGTATATTCAGAAAAACCTGAATTATGATTTCACACTAGCACAAAAACTTACACAGACAATATACACGACTGTGTATATCAACATACACGTGTGTGGAAGGCCAGAACCAAAATTCTTCAATCTTCAGACGTTTTACGTAGTCACTGTACACGATTGTGTAGGCCCTTAGTTGCTTCAAATCTTCTTTCCATGCCACGATTGCATCCAAATTCTTCTCCTTTTGGTTTATGAAGGCAATTATTACCTATAAATGCACTTAGAGGGAATTAAGTACCAAATATGCAAGAAAACTATAAAATATCAAGCAAAACATGTTAAATATGGGTATATGATTATAGTCAAATATGTATCTATCAAACATTTCCACACTTAAGCTTTTGCTTGTCCTTAAGCAAATCATAATCATAATCATTAATCTTACAAACATCTATCCTTTGTTAATCTCAACCTGTCCATCCATACTCTAAGTCATCATATCATATTAACCAAATCAAAAAACTAACTTCATAAGTCAATATCATTGATAATCACAGCAATAATCTTTTTGAAATCAAAAGCATAAATCTTTACACCCTTCCTAAGGTTTCACTCAATGCACTTACGTGTTTAGGGTGAAAAGTTTTAAACTCTTAAATCATTATATATCATAAATCTTAACCATAAGCTTGCAATGTTATCTTATCTCCACCACTTACAAGTAAACTAAAAACAAAAATCGAAAGGTTTTTGTAAGGGTTTAATTGGGCTTAGGTAAAGTATGATTGGGATAATAAAAGTATGATAAAATTGAATGAAATTTGGAAAGGAAACATTATAAAAAACTTATTACTATATAATATATAGGTCCTTACATTATAAGTCCATTGGTACAATACAATTTTTTTATGCTCGCATCATACCCCTTTTTTTAATTTTCGAGCATTCATCATGTACCGTAATTAAAGAAATATTGGACCTTTTAAAATTTCAAGTTTCAAAAAAATTAAGTAACGTAAATAATCTTCGGGGGGTTTTAATTAATAAAAAGGCTTAAAAAAATAGGATAAAGGTTGTAATTTGGTTATAATTAATGAAAAAGGCTAAGGCTCAAACTTAGTTATTCCTAAAGGATATAATATGGTAAGGTAATTATCAAAGAAATAGGTTTAAACAATTGTTGAATCTAAATGCCTAAATGCTTCTAATTAAAAAAAAAAAGTCTCAATATGCTTAATAAATGTAAGTTCTAGAATTATTCAACTATGTATGATAACACATAAGAAAGAATAAAAGAGAGTTTATATGGGTGTAAATAATATGCGATTTCCATTCAAATTGATAACTCAATGACTACTAAAACTATGACTTATAAAAGCAAGTTTATTCTAACTTTCATCATTTTGCATACTAATTCAATTGAATAATCGATAATGGAATAGAGTATTTATGGACATATTCAACTAACTCAGGATATTACTTAATAAAATAAATAACAAAGATTATAATAAGCTTAAAAAATTGTTAATCCTTTCCTCACAATTAAAATTGTACATTATCTCTAATGTACACAATATAAGCACACATGACTAAAAAGTGAGAAAATGGAGTTTGGTACTTACCTAAGTAATAAGATTTTCTGATTTTTGATTTTGGGACTGCCCATCCGATACTAGATCTTATAATCTTTGCTAAATATAAATGAAAAAGAAATAAAATATAAAAAACTAAGAAATATGGAATAACATTAACATTAATATTGGATAAAAAGAAATTAAATAATTAAGGATAAAAAGAAAAGACACAAAACAAAATGTCAGCATCCTTTAATCATGTTGTGACTCAAACCTGTCCAATGATGGAGGGTCCTTGGGTTGATGATGTCCAAAAGGTGGATAAGCTGTTGATAAAGTACCCTCACCAGATGATGGAGGTTAAAAATTGATGCCCTATTACCATCAGCGACAGTAAATATCCCATCCATCCAACAGTAAATATACCATCTGCTCCATAAATTCTGCCTATTGTGTTCGGAGAGTCTGTTAAGTACCCAAAAGTTGGGGCACCCATCTCTCCAGCTGAGCTATCTTCAGTTGGTTTGGATGCGGTGTCCGTTCCCTGCGTGCTATCGTAATTTCCTCTTTGTTAATCATGTTGTGACTCAAACTTGTCCGATGATGGAGGGTCCTTGGGTTGATGATGTCCAAAAGGTGGATAAGTTGCTGATAAAGTACCCTCACCAGATGATGGAGGTTAAAAATTGATGCCTTATTACCTTCAACAACAGTAAATATCCCATCCATCCGTCAGTAAATATACCATCTGCTCCATAAATTCTGCCTGTTGTGTCCGAAGAGTCTATTAAGTACCCAAAAGTTGGGGCACCCATCTCTCTAGCTGAGCTATCTTCAGTTGGTTTGGATGTGGTGTCTGTTCCTTGCGTGCTATCGTAATTTGCTCTTTGCGTCCTCCTCCTCCTGTCTAAGATGGCAATGATTGTGGCTATAATGGCTGCTCCACTATGGGTGGTTCCTCTCTAGTTCCTCTTGATGCTACTAACTCGTCGTGAACTCCAATAAATCTGTAGATGTGCCTTTAGGTCCTTAATGTCTGCGTACCATATGCATATGCTTCATCACCTGAAGGTTCAGTGCTGCCATAGTGCCCATCTGTCGTATTGGTGGTAATATGTCGAAAACCCCCATTCACCATGCAAGTCTCATCACGTAAGGCCCAACATAGATTATGTCAACCTTCGTCTCCTTGCTTTGACGCTTGATAAATTGGGACAACACGTGCCCCAAGTGGATTGACATCTTCTCGCTGATATTCTATAAATAAAATACATCCAGGCTCCCCACAATTCCTTGACTATCACTCTGGCTGCTTAATGTGTGACTCAGAACTCTGTGAATATATCATAGTGTCGGGTGTCAAAATGATGAAACGTTAGATCTGCTTAAGTCGTAGTCATCATCATCGCCATCGTTGATGGTATTCTAGAACTGTTGAGAAGACATCCCATACAGGAAGTCTACCCACATGTCTAGGTAAGCTTGCATCCCTATAAATTCTGCGTCGTAAAGCCATATGGTGACGGAGAAGTCCGAATAGCTTATTTGGTTTATCTCCCCGAATGGCTAGAACTAGATGGTGTTCAACTTGTCCCTATTGTAACCACCTTTCCACAAAGATGAGAGCACCTCAAGTGTCAGCTCCCAATAGGAAGGCTTCACAATCTTGAAAAATCTGGGCCAGGCGCCAACATTTGTTAGGCCTCGTACTTATTGGACCAAACCAAACTACTCCAATGCCTCCTGGTCGATGCTGTGTCGATGAATGTCTTGTTCTTCAGTCGCTGATAATGCTCTTCATGCATAGCCTCATTGAAGGGTAGCATCGGGGGGTGGCTCCGGTGGTACTGAGCAAGCGCCTTAAGTCTCTAGAAGACCCCTCTCCTTGTTGTCTTTTTAGTGGTACTTCCTTTTCGAATCGTAATCTTGTCATTGTGCCTAAAACTTTACATATGAGAAAACTGTAGATACATTTTGAGAATACTCTCTTCCCCACAATAAAAATTTATTATGCTCATTAAATTATAAAACGTGTAAAAGAACTAAACAAGAAAAAAAATTAAACACATAATAAAATTAAAAACAAATAATATAAAGCAAATAAGCAAATAAATAAAATAACCATTAAATAATTGAGAAAATATCTAACAACCTAATAAATCATAAAATTAAATTATTGTAATTAAAAATTAAAATAACCTAATTATTTAATTATAAATTTTTTTAAATTTGAAATTAAAATCCCTAATCTAGCAATTACGCAAAATTGACAAAATTAAACATCAAATTCATGCAAAAATTTAGATTGAAATGAAATTAAACACAAACTCGACTTCAATTAACTATAAAACAACTAATTAACCTTAATTTCATGCAAAAATATCTCAATTTAACAATTAGTAAGCAATAATTGCACAATTTCGCAATCCAAGTTGAAATTTCACCCATTATATATGTAATTCATCAAATTGAATTATTAAATCCAATGAGTAATGATAATATTCAACTATTAATGTAGCACCTCACCCTTGCAAGACACGTGCCCGACATCCTGAGTAATGTTCGAGTACGTAACTCGCAAGGGCGACATGCTAGAATAGTTAAACACTCGAATAATTCAGTACAAAATTTTCTTTCCTTTTTTAATTTAATCGATCACATATACGGAATTCAGAAATCCAAAACGGGCCCACTTTATTCATAAACTTTTCAATCGTAGCAATACAATCATCCGAATTTCAATAGCCATTTGGGCTCATTACAAATGCAAAATACTTGCAGTCATAGTTTCAAATTCACATTATACAGAAAATTTAAAATATACAAATTGATACAAACATAAGATAATACAAATGAAAACGCCAACTGATCCCGACCTTTATCCCTTACTTGTATGCTGTAGGGATACTCCCGTTTGCCTAATAGGGTATTCTTCTGATCTTGAAAAATATTTGCAAAATTTGGGTGAGTTTTGCGAACTCAATGAGTGACCATCATCGATGACTCACCCAGTCACATAACACATAATTCACATTTACATCATTTCACATTTCACATTCAATACAATTTAATAATTCATAGTATGCATATACAGTGCACATGAGACTTACTTTCCACTTATTACATTGTTGTGACCGAGTGCCTAAACTGTTCCATATAGGGCTCATTGATAACTGTCTCATATAGGGCTCATTAAGCATTAAACCTGAGGCTCTGAATCACTATATGAGCTCGAGGCTCTTTTCCATTCGTTGAGCTTTAAGATCTGATCGGTGGCTACTTTGGTTACAATTGCCATTATGTTTCATGCATTCATGAAATGAAATGCATCAATCACATTTGCATGATCCCATTCAATCACACTCCCATATTATCAGACCTTAGTCCAGCATTCAACGTTAAGTTGAGAATCACATTTTCACTTACATGCAAATGCTCATTCAAAACACATTTATCATCAAATTATGTACACTTAGTTCAGCTCATTCACATATAAGCAACACTTCAATATCTCAACCAAGCATCACAATCATCAGACCTCTTGTCCAGAAACCAACACAATCAATCACATTCATATAGACATTCAGTAGTTAATTAATACCAAAATTCACACAAAATAAACAATGAAATGAGACCATCTAGGTCTACTCACAGTACGCTCCGGATTAACATTAGCTTCTATGATCCAAAAACTTCTGAATGGACATTCTATCCTGTATCATCAATATGCAAAACACATTTTACACACATATTATTAATTGCACAATCACATAAACATTCAGTTTTTCACACATGTATATGTTTAATGTATAATGCATACTCAATGACAATTCTCGGGTATATTTTCTAAATTCACATCTTATGCTCTTTCTCAATTCATGATTCATATTGTCTAATTGAACTTAGACTTACACTTCATTTGCACATAATCACTCTAAATTATCCATTCAATCTTTACCCTTTTATGTGTCTAGCTTATTCATAAGCTTATACCTCAAGAACACTTGGTCACTCTATATCATAACTCAATTTCTCGTCATCTCTTTTCTAACCTTAAATGTCCTCATAATACCCCATTCTCATTCACAATTAATCACTTAATATATATTACTCAACTCCCTTGAACATAACTACAATCATATGAACATCTTCATTCCCATTATACTCATGCATTGATACTTTGATTTCATCCATTCGTTCACTAAGTTTTAACCTCCATTTTCACTTCAAACCTATCATACATTAGTCACATAAACCAAGGATCATTCTAGGTTCACTTTAAGACCCATTTAAGAATTAATTAGTGTCACTTGACCCATGAATGCCCCTTAAACGGACATCCATGTCTGTTAAACGGACTTTTACGGGTCACTTATAGAAATTTGAAACTTTGACCCTTTAGAAGTCAAAATCTCTTTTTTTGGTCTTCATAGAAGTTGTAGATCTCGAAGTCCTCTTTAAAACCATACCTAAATCATCTCAATCAAATTTCTACAGAAAACGTTATGCCTCTTTCACCAAAGTATGTTCAATTGTTTTTTTTTTTATGTTTTCCAGATTTCTAACTTTTTACTTACAACATTCAATTTCTCATGCTTAGTCTATCATTTCTAGTTCAATTCTCAACATTTATCCATTATTCTAACTCCCTTTCAACTAAACATCATCCATAACCAAATTATAGCCCATGATTGATCATAAACACTAATCACAGAACATACAATATATGCATTCATCATCAATTTTCTGCACATATTCAACTTCATTTCCACTTTTATTTCACTTCTAACTTTCACCTAGATCCTTCACATTTCAAGACACCAAATTAATCCCTCTCTTTATCTTTATACTTATTTTACATCATCACAAAAACACCCAAAAAGATTCACATTAATTCATCAAGAAAAACAGAACAAAAACCCAATATGAATCCAGTTTTTCTGTACTTTTTCGCTACACCCAGTACTGAACTTCAAGTCAAAATTGGAAACTCCAAATGACAGAATTTGAATTTGATATCTTCATACAAAATGTATCCCTATGTCTCTAATTTAATCCAAATCAAAGACCATATCATTTGGATAACTACAGAACAAGTTATGGCTAAACAACAGAAGCATATTCAGTGAAAAAAATCACAGCTAATATTTCTCCAGCACACTTTATACACCATTCACTCACTCAATCCAACATTATGTCAATCCATAATCTATTATCCATCAAAAAACAAGCAAGGAATGAATCTATCCCCATTTCTTATCCATGTTTTTAGCATATACCCATCCTCATATCATGAACATCTAACTCTTAACTATCATCAAATATGCTCCATTCATCAAAGCCATGAAGAGGAATAGGTTACTTACTTGATTTAGCTTCAATGTCTTCAAATCAACATGAAATGCTAGCACTCCAACATACACGATCATCACAAATGGAGGTGGAGTAGGTTAGGTTTCTTTGGAAGTAAGAAGAAGATAGCAAATATTTAAGTGGATAGGAATGGAAGAAGGCAAGGTTTAACTTTGAGGCTTGGTTAGTGAGTGTCGTTATTAAGGAGAGGAAGATGAAGAAAATGAAGAAGATGGAGAGGAGAGAAGCATTGTCGTATATATCAAGTGAAAGACCCAAAACATGGTCTTTCACTTAGTAATTTCGTGTATCAATATATGGTGTGGCAAGTGACATGTCGCTTCCCTATGGTTCCAATTAGTCCCCTTTAATAACTAGTCAATTTTGTCTCCAAATTCTGCTCCATTTGTCTCCCAATTTTCAATGACATAAGTCATTAAATCCCAAAGTCATTTATAAAAATTTCCATTGCCATTTGACCCTTATTTCTACTACTATTCATTAATTGTTCTGCCACTTGGCATTTTCCTAGTCCAAAATATCCTTAAAATCTAGAAAATTTCCAATTTTCACCAAAAATTTTAATTCACTACTTATACACTCCAACTTAATTGATAACACTTATAGTTCACAATTCCCAATATAGTCACATTAAATATCAATTATACCTGAAAAATGCCAAATGAGTGCGTGTATAATTATTTTCATGTGCAAAAACCACTATTCGCGTGAGTGTGTATGCTGTATTATGCAAGAGCATGAAATGCAATTTTCTTAATCTTTCTTTAATTTCACATGTACCAAATTTTAGGGTTCTAACCCTTAGTAGGGACACGGATTTTACATGATTGGATTGGGTCGCACAGTCGGTGACTTTTCCAAAAATGGTTTGAGTTTTCGAAGGTTTGTTGCAGCAACAAATAAGTTCGCCGTGACGAACTTTTCCCGAAAGGTTTTGCTTCATTGCTGGTTCCTTCGCCGCGGAGAAAGAATTAGTCCTCACCGCGGTGAACTTTTCCCAAAAGTTCAGCCTGGATTCTTTTATATTTTACCGCGACAACATATCTACTTCACAACGGCGAACTTCCTGTTGCGTCTGTTCTTTTGTTGACTTCACTTCAGCCTTCTTTGACTTTATATCTTCTTCTTAAGTCCCTTCTCCTTGAGGTTCCTACAATGAACAATGGTAGTTTGCAGTATCAATTATTCTTAGAAAATTAATTAGAGCAATTAATACTGATTTGTGATAATTTTTACTATCAAACTACATAAAATAGAAGTACACACTTAAGAGTCAATTTAAACACAAAATCTAGAAATAGGAGTCAAAAAGTGTTGTAAAAGTCATGAAAATGTCGCTAATTTATATAATAAACTTGGGCTCAATCAAATTCCCCCACACTTAGACCTTTGTACTCCTGGACAAAGTTTATAAGAGTCAAAGAGTCGTAAGTGTAAAAGAAAAATTCTGACCATGCTTAAAAAATTAATAGGAAATTGGCAAAAATCACTTTCTCAGAAATCAACCAAAGCAGATTGAAAGAGTGCCAAGGAACTAAACACTATAAGAGTTTAATCTAAGAGATTGAATAAAAGAGATTTCACTCAAGTTAAGGTGTTTACTCTCATCTCACTTGTGTTTAGGGAGATTTTCACTTTAAAATCTACTTAGTCTATTCTCTACCATAAGCTTGTGACAGTCCTACTTCTCCACTACAAAAACTATAATTTTGAAAATCAAGAGGACTTTTCAAGGTTGTAATGCAAGGAAGGCTATATGAAGTGGATGGAATGGATGAAGGAAGAAAAAGTATGAGTGCATGCACTATAATTATGAAATAGATGTCAATAGTAAGACAATATTTACACAAATGATACTTTTTTTCTTCTTTTTTTCTTTTGACAACACAAATATAACACATACATAGAAAAATATATTTGTTGCCCCTTCTCTATTATTCTTTTTTTTCTTTCTTCAGAACACACAAATAGATTTTTTTTACCAGAAGAAAATGCAAAGGAACCCATTGACACCATAGAAAGATGCATGCATGTACTAAACAATAATGGCTCAAGGGGCTAGCAATGGATAAGTGTCTATGGGATTGTGTTTGGTCAAAGGGTTTAGAAAGAATGCCTCTATCATGTCATCAAAATTCTAGTTCATAAATCTTTGATTATGAATTGAAACAAGTTCTAAAGAGATATGAAATAAACAGATGCACACAAGAATTGAAAAAAATTAGGCTCAAATATCCTTCCAACAAGGGTAACATCTCCATGAACAATCTCAAGTCTTAAAAACATAAAGTGCCACTTTATTAGCATACCTTCACTTACTTTATGTTGAAAACATCGAAAATAAAATTGGCCAAATCCGACTATCATTTAAAGAATGGTAAGTATTTTAAAAAACTCAAGAATCACTTTCAAACTTAGAGATTCTTTGACAAACAAAAGTGACAAGAGTCGAATGAGGGAGAATTTTAAATTGAGGGATTTTTTTTTAAATGGTCATGCAACAGTGTGATGCCGCGACAAAGATTTTGTTCGCTGTGGCAAACGTGTCAAGCGATCACTGCCGCGATGAAGAACGAAGCTCGCTGCGGTGAAAATGGCAGAAACTCAATTCCACAAACACCAAGTTTAAAAAATTTTAACAGTATGCATAATTGACAAACACAAACATATAGATGGCCTAAAATGGAAATGAGAAAAGCTCCCCCACACTTAAAGATCACCTTGTCCTCAATGAAAAATAAGAACTAACAGAGTTACAAAAGGGAACAAAATAGGAGGGAAAGAGTAGTGGCATGAACAGACAAAGGGAAATTTTACTGGAATGTGATGCTACTGAAGAAAGTAAAAAAACAACTAGCTACCTACTGCGATGGTGCTCTCCCCCACTTGGCAAGTATCAAAAATAAATAAATAAGTGCAGGAGAGAAAGAACCTGATATTTATGGCAATTTTTGGTTCTCATGATAGAGCTTCAAGAGGTAGCCATTCACTTTGAGTTGTGCGCCAGTTGCTTCATATACAAGCTCTACCATACCGAAGTTGTGCACTTTAGTTATCAAATACGGTCCATCCTAACGAGAATTGAATTTTCCATGCTTAAAGGTGAAATGAGCCTTGAATAGCAGGACTTTGTCCCCTTCCTTGAAGCTCTTCCTTTGAAGAATTTTATCGTGCATCAGCTTTGTCTTTTCTTTGTAGATGCTCAAATGTTCATATGCCTCTAGCCTTATCTCCTTTAGTTCTTGCAGTTACAGCTTCCGCTCAATGCCGGAAAATTCCAAGTCCATGTTGCATTGCTTAACTACCCAATAAGCTTTATGCTCCAACTCAATGGGCAAATGGCAAGCTTTTTCGTAGATCAATTGGTAAGGGGACATGCCGATTGGAGATTTGTAGGCAATGCGATAGGCCCATAGTGCTTCTTCGAGGCGAAGGCCCTAATCTTTCTTTGATGGTTTGACTATTTTCTCTAAGATGTGCTTCACCTCTCTGTTCAAAATTTCAGCTTGACCATTGGTTTGTGGATGGTATGCAGTGGAGGTTTTGTGAGTGACTCAAAATTTGGAAAACAAGTTACTAATGACTCTATTACAAAAATGTGTCCCTCGATCACTAACCACAGCTTTAGGAATCC
>JANITX010158233.1:0-15050 GCA_027564395.1 Erythroxylum ulei
AAAATATCTTTACTCTCTTCAACACATTTTTTATATGAGACCCATTAGATTTCCAAATATGTTAGCAATGATTATAAATTTTAATTCTAATTTATAATTAGAATTAGATAAATTAAAACTAATTTATCTTTAATTCTCCAATTAAACAATTTATAATCATAAATCAAGATTGACGTCTAGTAACACATCATGACCACCCAAATATTTAGGAATATTAAATTAGTTTTGACTAATCTTTTCGTGCATGATTTTATCGCGTAATTCAATCCTTTCATTATACAGTATTCTAATTAGATATAGAGCATGAAATTAATGTCTACATTATTTTAAGTCAATCATATTAGCTTTCTGATATTAGCTATTGATTCAATTAACAACACTTATAAACTATTCAAAAAGTGTCATTATACCTAAGCCAAGGATTTCCCGAATCAATATTAATCAAGAATAACAAAACATTCTCCCTAATTATTTTAGGATGATAAATCATATCTTGATCACTCACTTTCCTTAATATAGTTCATGCTACATCCAATGACTACCGACTGAACGACCTATTATTAGAATACGTCATAAGTAGTATGAAAAAATAAAATGCATAAGAAGTGATGAAAGACTGGAATTTGCCATGCTTGAATTTTATAACCACAATGGAATCCTACATGAAATTACTTACATTGAAACCCCTTTAAAAATGGAAGGGCTGAGAGAAAACATTAACATATCCTAAGTGTTGCTAGAGCACTAAAAATGCAAGCCAATTTGTCAACAAAATTTTGGTCAGAATGCATTTTACCTCATAAATAGAGTACTCTCAACTATCCTTTCACATAGATCACCTTATTTTGTTGTGTTTAATTATAACCCTAACCTTGCTCAATTAAGAGGGTTGGTTTGTCTCTATTTTGCATCCACTAAAGAAGCAAATAGAGGCAAATTCAATACTCGAGCAAGTACAAACGGCTACAAGCTATATGATTTGAACACTAAGGATAATTTTCTTTCCAGAGATGTGATCTTCTATGAGGATAAGATTACACTAAAATGTTCTCCCCCATAACAAAACTTACCACAAACCGAGTCTTGCTTACTCTCGTTGCATATCAGAATTGGTTTCTTCACCAACTAGATATCAACAACGCATTCTTACATGGAGACCTCTATGAGGAAATCTATATGAAGCCTCCTCCTGGACTCGCTCTACCTTATCCAGGTATGGCATGTCATTTAAAGAAGAGCCTCTACGGTCTCAAGCAAACAAGTATTTAATAGTATGCAAAGCTGACCTTTCCTTTTATTACTAATGGCTTCATTCATTCCAGCTCTGACCATTCCCTATTCACAAAGAAGAAGAATGATGAATTTGTCTTCTTACTCGTCTATCAGGACGATGTACTACTCGTTAGGGACAGTCTTTCACTTATCACTGCCACCAAACAATTTCTTGATAGTGAATTCAAAATTAAAGACTTGGGTGTTGCCACATACTTTCTAGGTTTTGAATTGGCAAGATCTTCCAAAGACATCAACTTATCCCAAAGAAAATATACCCTTGACTTGCTCAAAGAAACTAGCTTCCTTAATTCCAAGCCTCTTTCCACTCTTATGATGCCAAATACAAGATTATCTACAGATGGCAATCACTTATTGGACAACATCCATATCGTCAATTGATTGGAAAGCTACTTTATCTCACAAACACAAGACTTGACATAAGCTTTGCAATACAACAACTCTCCCAATTCCTCGACAAGCCTACTACTCTTCACATGCAAGTCGTATATAGAGTTTTGCGATATCTAAAATGCGCTCCGGGTTAAGGACTTCTCTTTCCCTCTGATTCTCCACTATAATTATGGGCTTTCTCTGATTCAGACTAGGTAACATGCACTGATAAATGCAATCAATTAATGGTTTTTGGGTCGTCTTAGGCTCTTGCTTAGTTTCCTAGAAGTCCAAAAAACAAGCCACAATTTCAAAAAGTTCTTTCGAAGCTGATTATCGCTCTCTAGCCACATCCACATGTGAACTTCAATGGTTAAAGTACCTTCTTCAAGATTTTGGAATCTCCCATCCATAGGCTACATTCCTTTATTATGATAACAATAAGGCCATTCACACTGCTGAAATTCCAATCTTCTACGAACAAACCAAGCATATTGAAATTGACTGCCATATTGTCCAATAGAAAATTCAAGCAGGTGTCATTCATCTTCTTCCAGACAATTCGCACTCTCAGTTGGCAAATATCCTCAACAAAGCACTCCCCACATTTGCGCTTCAGTCTTTATTGGCCAAGCTAGGAGTACACGATGAATAACCTCCAGCTTGCAGTGGCATGATGAACCAAAGTGGAAAAGATTCCATGGAAGAATGAAAGAAGAAAGGCCCAAGCCCACCTCTCTTTGTTTTTGTTGCGCTAGTTTCTCGCTCTCTCTATTTCAACTTTCTATTGGCTTTGTTACAAATTGTTTTCTAGAATACTTTGCTATTTGTTTCTCCTTCAATTAGTTCTAACCACTTTTGGTAGCTATGTACAGAATGCTTATATATAGGCCTCTTCATCATCAATAAAAGTAAGCCAAAAATTAAAGTCTGTCAAATTGTTCTTTTTGTGTGATTAGTAATTGTGTACATGCATTAATTTACATAATTTTGTGTCAAAATTATAGTAATTATGATGAGTTTAGAGTTTCGTTTGATTGATAATTTAGATGTTTAATCATGTCTAAGTGTGATCTTTGCGTCAATTTTGATATAAAGTTCCTATTATACATATGGTGAGTATTTTTAATATATCGAGGTGTCACCAATGATTACTTAAGATATTATATATAAATGCATTTATGGTATAGTTATTTCCCATCTATTTGGCATATTGTGGTGATCAGTCTATATTTTTTATGTATTGAGACACTATGAGGGTACTAAATGTATTTGTGTATGATTTGGAGTAGTGAAAAATAGTTAGTTAAAGACGATTAGTCACGTGATAAATTGAATCATATTATATATTATTTGGATCGAATGAGTTAAGAAGAGAATGATAAGTGTACTAACTCATTGTTCAGAGCATATTATCCAAAGTTAGATCAAATGTACATAGATATTATGAATGTGATGAATTAACCAACACCTATCTTAAGTATTGATAAACAACATCTCTCTTAAGTATTGAAAAAATCATGTAAGATGGTTGACAATATTATATATAGCATTTGATATGATTTATTTTAAATTGTGTACGATATTTTCTTTTTTATTAATGGGTATTTTGGAGCTTGTTGTACTGTTATATATAGTAATAACTAATAAGATCTCTTATATATTAGTATAGTTGGGGATAACTTTTTTTACTTTGTTTTTTATTTGATATATTTATTTAATGAACCGCATATTTCAAAGTAAGGAGATAAAAGGAAAGAGGAGAATGATAAGGCAAACACACGCAAGAGGAGGGTGAATTGTGTGTAAAAAAATTTAATTACTTTCAAATCAATAAGATCCTGCTTAAACAAAATAAATTTCTAAATACCTATAACTTTCGAAAAGATCCTGTTAAAGTTGAAAAAAGGAGGAGCCTGTTAACGCTCAAATAGAAAGGAGTCAATTAATTAAAAGGAGCTTGTTAACGGTCAAAACGATAGGAGCCTGCTAGCGCTTAAAAAGAAAGGAGCCAATTATTCTGTAGGAGCTTGCTGACTTTTGAAAGAAACCTCTTGCGATATAAAAACAGAAGGAGCCTATTGTAAAACTAAAGGAGCCTCTTAAAATACAAACTTATAATGTGAAAATTTAATAGTAAGGAAGAAAGAAGATGACACAGTACATTTATACTAGTTCAGCTTATAACGAAGCCTACGTCTAGTTTTTAAGTATCCAACTTGAGTGTTTCACTATAAAAGCCAGGTAGCAATTTGACGAGCCTAATCAAGCTCACAATTGTATATTTTTCAAGGTTCTTCAACTTTCTGCAGTAGTAGTATTTTGCTAACCTCTACAAGCTTTCAACAAGAAATGTATGAAAGATTTAGTAGTCTTTCTTAATAGAGTGATATCACTCTTTAAATTACAAAGAGTTTGATATAACTTTCAAGAATATTGATGTTCTAAGATATTTTGCAAGTCTCCTGTATTTCACAAATGTAGTGGCTCTTCCTTAAGTAGAAATTTCTTTAACTAGTCGTTGCTTAATCTTTGATACTATCTCTGTTGAAATCTTCGGTATTCAAACATTAAGATAAACATTCTGTCAAGGCTTCCGGAGCTAATTATTCGAATTAGTAAGATCCTTCTAGACGTCATGGAACTATTTCTAAAAAGGTAAGTTTATAAAGAAGGTTCCTCTTAGAAAGAATGCAATTATTCCATGATTTTATTTCCTTTTAAGAAATATATCATTACCTATATAAGGAAATAAATCCAATTTGAATTTTGAAATATTATACAGTTATCATCAAAATCGTTAACCATAAACCTTGAGCTAACAGTCTCCCCCTTTTTGATGATGACAAACAATAATAGATATATTTTCAAAATTCAAATAATAATAAAGAATTTCGAAAGATACCTATAAACTACACTTGCAGTTATGATTAGAAGGAGCCTGATTTCTAAAAACATTTTAGCAAAATATATCAACAATAATAAATTTATCATCAAGGCAATATTGAAAATATATCATAAATGCATATTAAATATATCATCAAGTGCAAAGTATATCATTAACTATTTCTCTCCCTTTATCATTATTAAAAAAAATGGAGGCAGGAGTAACTAAGACGTCAAACAATATCATAAGTGTGTAAGAACAAACCAAGCAAGAAAAACAGTCATTAATTAGACTTTTTAAAAGCAAAATCTACAAGTCAAGAATCTGATTTTGCATGTTGTCTATTTGGCTGCGCATTTGATCTTGATTGGAAAGAATTTCCTTCAAATGTTTGAAGGATTAGATCATTGGAGCTTTAGAATGGAACAAAAGTTGACTTTTATGGGGTAGGACATAGAAGATCTACTATTCTTTCTGTCTTCTTCTCTACCCACACATTGTCTTTTTAATTTGGTTCATGTCATTATAAGAACGATGGGTGCGGTTTAGAAGATTTGAGATGAAAACAAAGAGTTAGAACCAGAGAATAAAGGGCGGTGCTTCTGAAAAGAACACTATGAGTACAAGAGAGAAGTTTGTTTCTGGTATATTAAGCGATTCTTGAGTTTTGATCTCAAGTGAGGATGGGCAGTTGTACACACTAAAATAGGAAGTGTGATCGTCTACATATCTTCTGTTAGACACGTATGGAGTGTTGTCAGAGCTCGCATTTTTAAAAGCTAAAATGACACCATAAATGACTTCTTTTTTGGGACACGTGTAATCTGCTCTATTAAACTGAGAGGACCCTTTAAAATAGGACGGGGCTTCTAAACTAGAAGGGAGCCTACTAAAGGATTGGACTAGAGGGAGCCTGCCAAAAGGAAGTAGCATAGAAAATTCATATAGAATTAATATCAGATAGTCTGCACATACCAAGCTTTTTTCTTAACAGGCAAAATCTATATTCAGAGAGTAGCTTAGTGAAGATATCAGTCACTTGATTTTCAGTATTAACATGCAAAATATCAATGGTTCCTTCTAAAACATGATCTTTAAGAAAATGATGTTTGATTTCTATATGTTTAGTCCTAGAATGATGCATAGGATTTTTAGAAAGATTTATTACACTAGTATTATCACATAATATAGGGATATGATTAAAGTTCAGAGAGCAATCCCGGAGTTGATGCTTCATCCATAAGATTTGAACACAACAGTTGGCAGTTATTATATATTCTGCTTTGTTGTTGAAAGCGTGGTGAATTTTGTTTCTTACAAGACCAAGAGACTAGATATACTCTAAGAAATTGACAGTGACCACTTGTGCCTTTTCGATCAACTTTATCACCTGCACAATCTGCATCACAATAGTCGACTATGTTAAAAGAGTCAATCTTTGGATACCATAATCTAAATTCTATAGTTCCATAAAGATATCGAAAGATCCTCATGACTGCTTAAAGGTGGCTTTCTTTTGGATTTGATTGAAAGCATGTGCAAAGACACACATTAAGCATAATTTATGGTCTTGAGCTTGTAAGATATAGTGAGCCAATCATTCCTCTATACTTTGTCTTATCAGTAGCCTTGCCTTCATCAAGAAGTATCATTTTGAGAATGTCAAACCGATGGGTACTCCTATATAGACCTTGGCTAATGAAAATCTTTTTTTTTTCTGTTTGCCTGATTTGCAATTCGAGAAAGAAAGATAGTCTCCCATCATGCTCATTTCAAACTCTCCTGCATTAATGCTGAGAATTCTTCACAGAAGGACTGATTAGTAGCACTAAATATTATGTCATCAACATATATTTGCACTATGAGTAAATCATTCTCCTTTTTCTTAATAAATAAAGTTTTATCTACCTTTCCTCTTTCAAAGTTATTCTCAAGCAAAAAATTACTTAACCTCTCGTACCATACTCGAGGAGCCTGTTTTAGACCATACAGGGCTTTAGTCAACTTCATCACTTGATCAGGATGGATTTCATCTTCAAAACTTGGAGGTTGCTTAACAAACACTTCTTCGTTAATATATCCATTTAAGAAAGAACTTTTGACATCCATTTAGAATAGTTTGAAGTTTCTATAACATGTAAAGGCAAGTAAAATTCTCATTAATTCCAATCTAGCAATAGGTGCATAAGTTTCATCAAAATTAATACCTTCATGTTGAATATAACCTTAAGATACAAGTCTAGCTTTCTTTCTTACCACATTACCATTTTCATTGAGTTTGTTTCAAAATACCCAACGAGTTCCAATGACTGACTTGTTTTGCAGACGAGGTACTAGATTTCAAACTTTGTTTTTGTCAAACTGATTCAATTCGTCTTTCATAACTAAAACCCAATTTTTGTCAGTAGGGGCCTCTTCAACGATCTTTGGTTCTAATTGTAAGATAAGTGCAACAAAGTTATTCTTAAAGGATGATCTAGCTTTTAGACTTTCAGAAGGGTTTCCCAGAATGTATTGATGTGTATCTTGACCTCTCCATTCTCTTGGTGTTCTTTATTACATAGGCTTATACTGAGAGGAAGGAGCCTACTCCGTCCTGGCTTCAGAGGGACCTTCTTGATCTTGTGATTCTGAGGGTACTGTAAGTGTAGTCGATGTGTTTTTAAGAACTAAGGGATGCTCTTCATCATCTGAATCTACTACAGTTGTCGAAGATAGTACTTCATCAAACACTAAGTTTATTGATTCTTCTATCTTCTTTGTTATTTTATTGTGAACTCTGAATCCTTTACTAATGGTACTGTAACCTAAAAAGATAGCTTCATCTAATCTTGCATCGAACTTTCTAAGGTTGTCTTCGCATTATTTAGAATGAATCATTTGCAACCAAATGCTCAGAAGTAAGCGACATTCAGTTTTTTTTCCTTTCCACAACTCATAGGGGGTCTTTTTCAAAATAGGTCTTATAAGGCACCTGTTAAGTATGTAACAAGAAATTGACACAGGTTCTGCCCAGTAATCATGAGGTAGATTACTTTCGCATAGCATTGTTCTGGACATATCAACAAGAATCATGTTCTTTCTTTCAATAACTTCATTCTGTTAAGGAGTCCTTGGGCATGAAAAATTGCAAGTTATACAATTTTCTTCACATAACGCTTTAAATTTTCTATTGTCAAATTCTTCTCTGAATAAATGTGATGCAATATCCTTTTTCAGTCCAAATTTTTCTGCAAAACTTCTCAAAGACTTTAAAAGTGTCATCCTTATTTGATAGAAAATAAACTCATGTAAATCTGGAATAATCATCTACTATAACAAATTCATAATATTTACCACCAAAGTTTTGAGTCCTAGTACAACCAAATAAATCCATGTGCAGAAGTTTAAGCGGTTGGTTAGTAGACATATTATTTTTAGTTGGGAAGCTGTTTCTGATTTGTTTTCCTTTTAAACAAGCTTCACAAACCTGAGTATTCTCAAACTTCAGATTAGGTAGTCCTCTTACTAGCTCATTTTTGAACAATTTTGACAAGATGCTCATGCTAGCATGTCCAAATCTTCTATGCTAGATAAATGAATCCTTTTTTATGGAAACAAAACATTTGACATTTTGTGAAGGTATATCTTCCAGTTGAGCACAATATATGTTGTGATTTCTTGGACCAATAAACACAATATTCTCGTTAAGATTATTAATAATTTCACAATGTGATGCATAGAAAGTAACTCTATAACCTTTATTACATAATTAACTCACGCTCAACAAGTTATATTTCAATCCATCAACATAAAGAACATTATCAATAAAAGCAGAGTTAGAGTCACCAATTTTACCAATTTCAATGATTTTTACCTTGTTTTTTGTCGGTAAAGACAATATTACCTCTGTCTTTCCGTTCAATATAGTTAAAATGTGATATTTCACCTATCATGTGTCTTGAACAGCCGCTATTAACTATCCATTGATTTTCTCTCGTCTTTGTTTTGAAGCATATCTGTAGAATGTATTATCTTATTATAGGTACCTAAATTTTTCAGGGTCCTTTTGCGTTAGTAGTTTGACCTTTCGGTATCCATACATACATTTGAGATAGTTTCTTCATTTTTCGAAAGTAAAAGGAGTTATCAATATGATAATGTCTACCATAATAGTCACACAAAACCAATGAATGATAGTTACTATGGTTTCTGGCATTTGTTAGGTTTCTGTTGTTTTGGCTATAGCTACTATTGGTTTTAACAAAGAAATTCTTGTATGGCCTAATATTGTTGTTTTCATTATATCCTATTTTGGCCTTGTCAAAAACTCCTTTACCACTCCCAAGTAATGCATCAAGATTGTTTCTTCTATTAATAAAATTAGCAAGATCTTTTTCAAGAGTAACGATTCTTTTAGCAAATTTATCCTTTTCAAGTTCTAGAGTAGTGACTTTTTCTTCTAATTGTTTTATCTTAACATAATCATTTTCAAGCAAAGCATTTTCTAACTGGCTTACCTTTTAGTCCAAGAATTTCTCTTCAGAGACTATTTTCTTATTATCATTTTCAAGAGACATAATCTTAAACAACAAATCTTTATTTTCAGATTCTAATGATTTAATCTTATTCGTTAAAGATTCATCATTATTTTTGGACTTCTCAACCTTTTTGAAATCCTACACTGTTAATTTTTTGTATTGATCATATAAATCATGATATGCACCTCTTAATTCATCAATTTCACTATTAGATTCAGAGTAATATACCTCATCTTCTCCTGATTTAACCATAAAGAAAATGTTGTTGACTTCCTTAGGTTCTTCTTCTTTAAAGCTTTCAAAATGCTCATCTGACCAAGCTGTAGTCATAACATGCTTTTGGGTTTTCTGGTTTCTGTCTTGTCCTTTTGAAGAAGAGGACATTCTAGTCTTGTGTGTCCAAGCTTCTAGCAGTGATAGCATATGATTTAATTGTTTTGTGTTTTGCTATTGTCGTTGCTGCTACTTGATGGGAACTTGTTTCCAATTTTCTTGTTTCCTTCACTTTTCTTCGTTAGCTTCTTTTTGTAGAAGCGGACATATTTTCTGACCATGAGATTGAATTCGTCATCTTCATTTTTTTGCAGTTCAATGTCACTTTCATCATCGTTTAATTCATCAGTTGCTTTTAATGTCATTCCTCTTTTGTATGAGGATTCTTCATCTCCCCTAAGCTCGGCTTCATGGATCATCAAATTTCCTCTTAGCCAGTCGAGTGAGATAATATCGAGATCCTTTACAGTTTCCAAAGCTGTCACTTTAGGTCTCCATTCTTTTGGTAGTAATCTTAGAATCTTCATTACAAGCTCATCATTAGGATATATCTTACCCAAATTCTTCAAGGTAATGATGATATTATTGAAACATCTAAAGAATTTGTCCATTATTTCTCCCTATTTCATGCAAATAGTCTCGTATTAATGCACTAAAAGACTTATTGTATGTTTCTTTACCTCATTCGTTCCTTCAAAGGTTACTTGAATTTTGTCCCACATTTTCTTCGTTATAGAACAATAGGATGTCTTTTCATACTCTTCTAAATACAGTGCACAAATTAGATAATGTCTTACTTTGGCATTCAGTTGTGCATTTCTTCTATTACCATCAGTCTATACTTTTACGTTGTCAGTAGCAGGAGGTATGGCTTCAGCTTTGATAGCTTGCCAGATTTTGATATCTACAAATTGAAGATAAATGATCATTCTCTCTTTCTAATAGGAATAGTTGTTTCCATTGAAATAAAGAGGCTTTGAGACAGAATATCCTTCAAGGCTTCTCAAGTTGTTTGCCATGATCTACCACGTGATGTAAAATCAATAAATGTGAAACCTCACTTTGATACCAAATAATAAGGCAAACACACGCAAGAGAGGGGTGAATTGTGTGTAAAAAAAAAGATTTAAGGTCTTTTCAAATCGATAAAATCATGTTTGAACAAAATAAATTTATAAATAGAAGGGTCTTATAAATTTTTGAAAGGATCCTATTAAAGTTGAAAAAGAGAGGAGCCTGTTAACACTCAAATAGAAAGGAGCCAATTAATCAAAAGGAGCCTGCTAATGCTAAAAACGATAGGAGTTTGTTTAATCGATAAGAGCCTAGTTTGTTTAATCGATAAGAGCCTACTAACGCTCAAAAAGAAAGGAGTCGGTTATTCAATAGGAGCTTGTCAACTTTTGAAAGAAACCTCTTGTAAGATATTAACAGAAGGAGCCTACTGTAAACTGAAAGAGCCTCTTAAAAATACAAAACTTATAATGCAAAAATTTAGAAGTAAGGAAGAGAGAAGATGACACAGTAGATTTATACTAGTTCGGCTCATAACGAAGTCTACATCCAGTCCCTAAGTATCCAACTTGAGTGTTTCACTATAAAAGTCAAATAGTAATTTGACGAGCCTCTTCAAGCTCACAAGTGTTTTTTTTTTCTAGATTCTTTAACCTTCCACAATAGTAGTATTTTGCTAGCCTCTACAAGCTCTCAATAAAAAATGTATGAAAGATTTAACAGTCTCTCTTAATAGAATGACATCACCTTCTAAAGTACAAAGAGTTTGATATAACTTTCAAGAATATTGATGTTCTAATATATTTTGCAAGTCTTGTGTATTTCGTAAATGCAGTGGCTCTTCCTTAAGTAGAAATTTTCTTCAACTAGTTGTTGCTTAATCTTTGATATTATCTCAACTAAAATCTTCGATATTCAGACTTTAAGATAAACGTTCTGTCAAGGCTTCTGAGTTAATTATTCGAATTAGTAAGATTCTTCCAGATGTCATGAAACTATTTCTAAAAATGTAAATTTATAAAGAAAGTTTCTGCAAGAAAGAAATCAATTATTCTGTGATTTTATTTCCTTTTAAGAAATACATCGTTGCCTATATAAGGAAATAAATCCAACTTAAATTTTGAAATATTATATAGTTATCATCAAAATAGTTAATCATAAACTTTGAGCCAACAGAAAAAATGTCTTTACTATGGATCATTTTAGATAAAGATGATTTCATTAATTGTATTGAGTTTTCTTTTAGTTATTAATACATATATTATATATATGTATTTATATTTGTGATGTGGGTATTCTAAAAAATGATTAAACCTTTTAAGTTATTTATGAAATATGTTATTTGAGTTATTTTATTAAACATTCCGTGTTTTAAATTATGTGATGTTTTTTTTAAATTTCATAATGATACCTTTTTGTATGGCACGTTGAGGGGAATAGATAAAGTTGAACTCGATTTGATACAGCCAAAAACTGGCATATCTTGCCACTCCCAGCATTGGCTGCTATTGATTGAATGGTACAAACTACTTGACCTGTGAAAAATACGCTGGTGGAAAAATAAGGCCTATGAATTAGAATGGGTTGTATCCATAATACGTGAAATCTTTTGGGCCTCCGTCTTGGTTTGCATCAAAAGTCGTATCAAGTTTCCTTGGGCCATTCCAGAGATTGATTCAGCAGTAACCATTCAGCTTTGGTTGTATTTTGTTTACTCCCTTGTGGCAATGGGCAACCATTCGGAGGCAATCATTGCAACTCACCATGGAGAGTATCAAAGGACTCGACATCAGTTGTTGTGGTGTTTGTATGCGTGAATAATGCTAGACATTTTCTTATTAAAATTTATAATAATATAATAATATAAGTAATCTAATAATATAATAATTTGGGTGTTTTAAATTGATAAGTAATATAATAATATAAAAATTGAATTTTACGGAGGAACAATGTAGATTTAAAATTTTAATACTATTGTCTAGAGTATGTTTGGTCGAGAGTTTATTAATAAAATAGAATGAAATGAAATATTATTTCATCGTTTGAGAAGAAGGTTTATAATGGAATGAATGACATAGAAGATGAGAATTTCATATTACACCTCATTCTACCTAAATAGTAAAAACGAAAAATCTCTGATTTGGGAGGTTTCGGATGGAATGTAAAATAATAAACAACTTTTTATTACAATAAATAATTTTTTATTATATTATATTATAAATCGTTTTTCTAAACAAAATTATCCTATAAATATTATTTTTATGAATTTTTAATAACAAAATGTAATATAAAACTAAAATTAGATGATATTTAAAATATTAATAATAAAATAATTTATTAAAAGAAATTCAGTTAAATAGTTATTTATAGATTAATATTTTTCTTAATACAATATATTTGACTTTTAAGGTTAAATTAATTTATATTGAATATATTTTTTTCTTCTAATTTGTGCACCCCTTTACACACAACTGTAGTTTACATCGTATTATTTGTTAATTTAGGATATAAAGCTGAAACACCTGTGTGAATCAAATCATATTTATTTTTTATATTGTTACTTAAAGTGGCTTCTAATTTTTTTAATAATATTATCTTAAAATTAAAATCGTATATTTATTTAAAAATAAAAAATCAAATAAATAAGATAATTTAGAATTAAAATCAAATAAAACACTTAAAAAAATTTGTACATTATGCATATTTATTATTAAATTTATAAAAAATTCAAGTATGATTTATATAATATTTTTATAACTTAAAAATTTTAACTATTTTTATATATGAATCACTTCTCATCTTTTTAAATAAAAATTAATATGATATTATAATTTATAAGATTTTTAAAATAAAGATTAATAAAAGTTTAATAATTGACATAAAGGGATTTGATGATGGACATGTTATAAGTGAATCACTCCACTTTCTTCTAAAAGAAAATTGGCGAGAAGGTGGAACAAAGTCAAATGGGAAAGATAGTGATAAATGAACATCTGGTTAAATAAGTAAGTGTAGTGTTTTGTCGCCCCTTGGGGTCTGACCAGGCACAAACGAGAATTAGTTTAGGCGTGGTAATAGCTTAAAGGTATCATCAATAGCTCGGACCTATCCAGGAGGTCCTATGGGGAAAAAAATGAAGATCAATTTACTTTGCTTCTTGCCTTCACAACTGCCTCATTTGCTACTATTTAAAGCCAACGGAATTTGATTCAAATTATTTAGATTTAAGGTTGAACTTAAACTTTTTTCATAAAATGATGTTATTTAAAATTTTTAAAATTAAAAAAACAAATTTAACCAATCTTGATTAAGCTTTAGGCTACTTAAGCCTGTCTAGGCTCCAGTTGAACCTAAAGTTTCATATTCAATTGGGTTCGAGCCAAACTAAAACTTGAAAATAAAATTTTAAGCTTGATTTAGACTTCAACTGTCACAGCCTAACCTGATACATCCTCGAGCTCATTTTGAGTAAAAACTAATTAAAAAACTCAACCGCTTCAACCAGCTATAAAATCCTTAAATTGTTAAGGGATTATTTGTTTTTGTTTTTTACTTTTATTTTTTGTTGTCGTTTTTGGAAAAAAAAGTAAGCAAAACGTATTTGGTTTACTCTGTTGTGATTTTTTGTTTCTGAAAATAAAAAAATCACAACAGTTTTACAGAAACTAGAATATATCGTTTCTCTGAATTTTGACAACAAGTTTTCTTTGACAGAAAAATAACATATCCTTATTTTCTATCTCGAATAACAATAATAATAATAAAAGTACAAAATTTATAATAATAATTAAAAATTAAAAATTAATAATCAATAATTAATAATAAATAATAATAATAAGATAATTAATTTGGTATAATAAAATTAATAATATTAAAAATATTAAAAATAGTAAGTAGAAAATTTATAACAATAATTAATAAAAATAAAAATAAATAATAATAATAATAACTTATTAAAAATTAATAATAATAATAATGATAATAATAATAATAAATTAATAATAATAAGAATACTTTAATAATAATAATAATAACAACAATAACCAAACATATTTTTGTTTTCAGTTTTTTATTAAAAATTTCAACTAGACATATTTTTGTTTTCAGTTTTTATATTACAAATTTCAATCAAACAGGTTTTCGTTAAAAAAAAAACAGAAACTAAAAATAACAACAGAAAAATAAAAGTAGAACCAAACGACCCTTAATTTTTATCTCAGTAGGAGAGTATTTTTATTCTATGTACTTATTTTCAAAAAATAAAAAAAGACAAACGATACGAATAAGAGGAGAAACTTATTGGCGGCCAAGACAAAGATTTCCCCTCACTTGTCCACCAAATATTTTCTTTTTCTCCTTCCGTACTCCTAAGCTGATATCACTTTGTTCTTGCTATTTCCTCCTCGGGATTTCATAGAGTCCTCAGCTTCGATCTTTAGACACAATTGCAATAAGATATTCATGGCCGCAGAAGCTGTCGTTGGAGCCGCTGTCGGTGCTCTCCTCGATGCTCTATTGGACAGATTAAAGACTTCTGAAAGACTTGTGGATTTTATCACCCGTCAGAAACTCGATGATGCGCTCTTGGATAAGTTGAAGATTTATGTGAACTCCGTTCGAGGTGTTCTCGACGATGCAGAGGAAAAGGAGATCAGGAAGCCAGCTGTTAAACAATGGCTTGACGACCTTAA
>JANITX010158338.1:0-15024 GCA_027564395.1 Erythroxylum ulei
TGTGGAAAGAAGAAAGACTATTAAATAATTAATTAATTTAAAAATATATTATAATATATTATGATTATTACATATAAGAATATAATTAAAAAATAAAAACATGATAATAAAATCAAACATATTTTTGTTTTCATATTTTTATTAAAAAATTCATCCAAATAAGTTTTTATTTTTAGTTTTTATATTACAAATCTTAACCAAACAGGTTTTCGTTTTTTAAGGAAAAAAACAAAAATAAAAAATAGGAAACAGAAACTAAAAACAACAACAAAAAAACAGAAGTAGAACCAAACGACCCCTTAGTTTTCTTAAAAACAGCTTTTGCGGTGAAAAAGTGCTTATTCATCCTCCAAAAATTAAGCCAAACAGGTTCTAATACTATAAAGAGTTAATTATTAACTAATTTTTAATAAATTATTTAAAATTCTAAATATTTTATTATTATTTATATAATTCCATTTAGTATTATAAAACAAAATTAATTATATAATGCGAAAATGCACTTTTCGCTCTATGGTTTAATCGTCCGAAAATAGCCCGTGAGATTCCACCAATGCTCGGAAAAGATGGATATCTTTATTCGTAGACAGCACATTGCTGTGAGATTCCTATTTTCCTTTTGCAGAGATTTAGATTATTAGATCTTTGTTGCTTAACTTATACACCCATACAGTTTCAGAAAAGCAGCGATCAGATCCCTATCTCCATCCTCTAGGATCTTAAGTTTGATCGTACCATGGGGTTTAGCTCAAACCCTACGCCTCTCTCCGTAGTGGCCTTGTTACTTTTGATTCTCTTTCACGTCTCTGCTCAGGTGTTTAACCTTGAAAAATGTCCATCATCATTAATTGTTGTTCGTCTCTGTGGATTTTCTCATTTCTCTTCTTGTTGTGTTCATAGGAATCTGTTGTGAAAAATGAGAACGAAGATCCTAATACATCGGCTAAAGTTATCGGGCGTCGTGGGATGGTGACCATGCTCTTTCGTTTTGGGTTTTGTAATTGTACTGAATATTTGGTGGTTGTGTCAACTTTAATTTAGCCAAGTATTTTCTGATTTTGAATCGAGGGAAACCAGATTTTTATTTGGACTGACATCCTTTATATTTATTAGGTTCTAGCTATCAGTGTAGGTCTATGTGTAGCCAACTCCACTTATGGATTAACGATTTGTTTAATGCATGCTTCATCTACTTAGGGGCAAGCATAGAACATAAAACCTAGTGCGAATGTATGGTTTTGGGCGGATTGATTTCTAATTTTGTTATCGTTCAATTTAAATTTAGCTTTTCCCACTTGCTAGATCTATAGTCATATTTGTGATTCACGCTTGTAATGATAGCTAGTTTTTGCTAATGCAGATTGGTACCGATGATGTCGACATTAATTCTGTTGGCATTCGTCTTAATTTGGATTCTGGTCTTGGGATTCTTGATTCCCTCGTTGCAAGTTTTTCAATGATTATTGTCAGTGAGGTTTGTGAATTAATCTGTTATGCTAAATTGGTCTGTTTATTTCAGAAGTCTGATCTTTTGAAGTAATTGATAATCAGTCCTCTTGTGTTATTTTCTTATGTAATCGTTGGACGAAGAAAAACTATTTTGTACTAGTCATCTGTTCATAGAGTTCTCATATTTCATGTTGGATTTATCGTGTGTAATTAACTTGCTATAGTATCCAAAGGCATTACCAGTGAGTAGACTTGATTGGCTGTATTTGATAAAAAAATTTCTATTTCCTGCATTACAGTGGACATGATTTTTTCTTTTTTGTACTGGACTGGAGACGAGACATCCATAATTTTTCTATTTTTGTACTAGATTGGAGATGAGACATTCATAATAGCAGCTCTAATGGCAATGCGACACCCTAAGTCAACAGTGTTATCTGGTGCACTTACTGCCTTGATTGTCATGACGGTATCATTTTTCTTTTGTCTTTTAAATTTCATTTACATGTCCACTTTGGCCAAAAGCTGATGTAGCCAAGTAGTTGTGAAGTTTCAGTAAAATTGAAAAATCTGGGCTTCTGGAATTTTGTTAGATTGTTGGAGTTCAAATTTCAGGTCTCAAAATTTGCAGTATAGTATGCTGAAATTCAAGTTATGGATGCTGGAATATAAGATTGTGATTGCTGGAATTTTAGAGAAGAAATCAAAAGATTGAATAGCTCTAAGAGTCATTCCCAAGATTATGAAACTAGGAATCACTCCTAGAATCTAAAAATCAGTCTTAGAAGCAAACACTACACCTAGTTTGATAACCTAAAATTTGTAGAAAAATTAGCTTTTCTTTCATTCAAAGTTTGATTACACATATATAGAAAGATTCTTGGAACTCTAATCCTAGTGGTAAAGGGATTTACAAATAAGATTTCCAAAATAAGATTGAATCTTACTCTAATATGGATACTTTATTCTAAATAAGTTTTAAGTCCTAAAACTAGTCGTAAAATCATTGTGACAAATTTTTCCTTTGTTCTCATTGTTCACATGAACAGTGTCATACCAATTCCTGTTCATCCTAATAAATTAGAGCTTGTGGTTGATTGATCTAACCTCTTTTGTTTCACTTGTAAACTTGAGGTTATTTTGCATCAGAAGCATTTTGCTTTTAGTAGAAGTTTTGAAACCTAATTCTACTGCATATGTAAAATAGGTACTTTCTACTGGATTGGGTAGGATTGTGCCAAATTTGATATCAAGAAAGCACACAAATAATGCAGCCACAGGTATTCAAATCTTTTAACTGATATAACATTTTTAGTTGTGTATGCTTATTATTTTGTACTATTGTATTTTATCGATTAATATGTAATTTGTATTCATATATCCTAAATCTCAACCATGCTGTTCTTGTACGTTTGGTGCTGGATTGATTGTAAACCATGTAGTTACTTTATTGGCCCCTAATTAGTGCTTGAAATTGCTTGCTTTATGACTGCAAGTGATGCTAAACTATTTGGTTATTTCATACCTACCAGTTTAACATGTTTATGATGAAAGCAATTTCTTGAATTAGCGACCTTAAGATATATAGTTGAAGTCCTTGAAAAGTTTAAGGTGGATATAGGCGTTTTATTGGATGTCACTTCATAATTGCTATGGTATTGTAAATTGGACTTGTTTCTATAAAAAAACAAGGTAGAGATTTAAGATTTATTTAGTTTCATAGAATTTACTAACAAACATCTTTGTCAAATGAGTGGATGTTATGTTTCTTGTATGGGAAGGCAACATGTTGACCTGTTCATTTCATTAGAGGAAATGGAAGCTGCATTGCCATATGTATATTTTGTGTTTAAACTTCTTCCTAGAAGTAGCTCCTTTAGAATGATTATTAAAGTTCCTATACATGTCATGAATGATGGAATATTTAATCAAAATTTTGAATTTTCAGTTTAGCAAAAATGCTTTAATTTAATTAGAATCTGAAGATTATGCTTGAACTTGATTGAATACTTCAAACACGTTTTTAGGATTAAATCATACTACAGAGAACAACGGCATAAAATGCTGCACAGTATAGATTCCTGCACCCTGCTGCGATAAGGCTTGCATTTATCCTTGTTCTTCTTTACCATTTATGTCTGGCAATAATGAAGAACCTACCATTGTTCCCATTAACCTTGAAATTTAAATTTCAAAATTTCTGGATGTTGAGGTCCTTTTCTTATCTTAAAGACTGTTGACTAATCATCTTATTTCCATTTTGCTTCAACAATTCAAGAAGGTATATTTTGCAATGACCTTCATTTATGATAAATTTTACCATTTGAACACATATATTTATATCAAAAAAGAAGTGAAATTCCCAGAGTTGATCTTTGTTTGCTTGAGAAGAAACTACTAATTTGTAGGAGTGAACAAAAAATTAATAGCACCATTAAAGTATGGTTTATCACTTGAGGTTGGGAAAATTTACCATTGAATATTGCCTGGACTAATCTTACCTTAACGGGCCTTGGTAAATTGTAAGTTTGTTTCGCTGTTACTTATATATTACGGGTGGAAGTGAGAATAAAGTCCATAAAAAATACGACCAAGGAGACAAACATTTTGACCTTCCTTAAGCCTGATTACCATGTTTTGAGCTATCCCTTTGTGGGAACTCGATGATTAGCATAGGCTGTGCTGGAATGTGATTGACTAATATCCATTTAATTGATTACTTATTTAGAATGACACTGTGCTTTGAACATTGCTTTAGAATTTCTTCTATATTTTTTAACCTCAGTGCACTTAGAGGTTTTTGATGATTGTGCTTAAAAGATAGTTGCAAATGGTAATCTCTTGGATCTCATCAACATAGCATTTTGATGTTTGGCTAAAAGAGGTACTTGTGGCCTACCTGATAGCGTTTCAAGGAGATTGGAGTGATTGGAGTGGCTAAGAGGTCGCTGAAGTAGTTTGGTAGAATTTGGCTAAGTGATGGTGGTGGAGGTGTTTGGTGCATAGGCTGTATTCTGGGCAATTTTGTGGAGAAATAAGGATGAACTGGGTTCAACGGTAAGAAGTGGACTTGAAGGGCTTTGAGTCAGCTTTCCAATGGTTCAAGTTTGACTCAATTTGGATGTGTGGTTTGGAAGATATGAGTGATTTAGTACGGGTTGGTCAGACTAGGTGGTAGAATGAAATGTGTGTAGAAATTGAGTGTTTTTGGAGAACAATCAAACCCAAACTATAGCAATTGGTTTGCTATGAACCCAAATGAAATTAACAAGTAAAATAAAGCAATAAAACAGAAATTTGAGTTGCAAAAACTTGAAAGGAAGTTCTCACTCTTTTATTAATTCCCAAATCTTACATATGGAAAGAAACTTGACTTAAATAAGCAAACAAAAGCTAGAAGAATGTGGATGACCACATGCAGTCCAGCCACACATTCTTTTATGACTTTAAAACATACTTAATATGGCTTATAACATCTGTCATTAACTTGTCATTAAAAGGAAAAAAAAACAGCTAATTAAAAATGACACTAAATGAGCATTAAGTAGCTCTTATTCAATACAAATTTAATGATAGATAAGAGAGTTGAAACCTGGCCAATAAGTCACTCTATTGGGCAGCAAGTTGACTTCTCTTGGCCAGCCTTGGACTCTTTAATGGGCTGGGAATGAGCTTCAATTAAATCAGATTGGATCAAGGCTTTATAGTCCCCAAATGGTTTCCATAAGGCCTGAAACTTCATAAAACAACTTAGCCCAATTTCTTCTTTGATTTCTTGATCAGTGGCTTCCTTTTCTACTCCAAGGCCCATTGCTTCAATATCTTCGATGGCTAACATGGATGGTCCTCCATCACTACCTTATTGCAATTTTCATTCAAATGAAAATCTAGTTTGAAAATTTCTCCAGATAATATAAATAAATTAATGCCTATTCATTTTTATGTCATCATTTTTCATCTTTCATTTTTGAAATTGTTTAAGCTGTTATAGTGAAATGTAAGCACATTGGTAGGCCTTCGTTTGGGGTCTATTAGCTCTAGGGATTAATGGCATTTGGTCTCTAGTTTGGGAATTTTCATGGCCAATTTATTGACATGTAATGCTTGTTTCTTTGGATTCTCCCACATCAATGGTTTTTCTCTAATGACGCCATTCAAATTCTAAACAGGGTTATTGTGTGTCCTTTCAAGCAAGGAAACTAACTAGGAATACTTGAACAATCATCTCACTTATGTATCTCCTAAAACCCTTCTGAAATATGCTCCAAGCAATTTTCTGTTTTGAGTTATTCAGAAGCTACTGACTCAAGTATGACTATTTTCCTTTATGATCAATGTCCTATTGTTGTAGATGGGTTTCTAATGCCTTTATCTATTATTTTGTGGACGTCTTTGCTCAAAGTAAGACTATGCTGCATGGTTAATCTTTCAGATTGGTGCATTAGACTCGGAACCTTTCCTAGCATATTACCACTCAAAGATGAATTTGTTTCCCTTTATAGGCATGCCAAAAGTATACCTAAAATGTTGCTCGATACATTTCTTTTGATGTGGCAACATTATGTGCCAGTTGTCTCTTTGATAACCTCATCTTGTTTACATTCTTTTCGTATGCAGTTCTTTATGCCTTTTTTGGGAGTCGATTGCTTTACATTGCTTGGAGGTCAGATTCAAAATCATCACAGAGAAAAGAAATGGAAGAAGTATGTTCTCCATGCCATTTTACCCTATAGGTGATGTAGTCTATTTAAAATCTCTTATTATTAGACAAAAAATTCAAATCAAAATTAATATCATTATTCAATTTGAGTATGACTTGGTACGACAACAACCTTTGATCTGGAAAGGTTAATTTGAGTATGACTTGGTAAAACAACACCCTTTGATCTGGAAAGGTTTAGGGGCTATTTGGTTTTGTTGTGAGTTGTGGTTTTTTGTTGTAGTTGTCAAAAATATAAAAATAAAGGGATAACTAATTCTAAAGTTTTCAACTTTTTGAGATTTTTTCAATTCAGTGCCTAAGTTCTAAAATTTTTTAACTGAGGGACAACCTTTTAAAACCTTAATAATAATTCAATTCAAAATGTTAGTTTTTGCTGATGTGGCTAATAGATGGGCATCTACGTGACATTTAGTAGACATGCCACATCATCAAACATAACCTTTTGAATTGAAATTGTTAAGGTTTTAAAAGGTCGGTCACTTATTTGAAATTTTTTTAAAAGGTTAGACATTTTTGAACATGTTATCCATAAAAACAAACCATTAAAACTTGTTTGATTCAAAATGGTTGTTTTGGTTTTCAAAAATTAAGGGAAACACAATAGGTTTTGGTAACTTAAATCACATTTTCATGAGTGTCGGCAACAACTTGCCAAAAGTTTTTTCTTTTCCTTTCTCTAAACTCACTTTTTATTTTCACTTTCACTCTCAGATCTTTGCTTCCACCAATCTTAGCATCACCACCAAATCCATAGCTAGTACCACCATTATACCTGTCACAACCATATTCATAACCACCACCACCACCACCTCAATCTTCACTATGCCCATTGCCATCATACTTATAGTCACCGCCATGGCCCGCCATATTCATATCCATTTGAACAAGGCCTACCACAACCATTGTTGTCACTGCTGCCCTCTCTGAGGGAACCCGATGGCAATGGGTGTGATTTTCCGTGGAAGAATTGAGAGTGGATGGCATGGCTTCTCCTTGCCCAACCCCAACCCACTCCATGAGGCATTCACGCATCTTGACTTTTGCTGAAGTAAAATTTCACACTTCTTTCCACGTTACTTTTTTTCTTGTTTGAAGGACATTTTCATCTTTTTCATGATTAACCCATACTTTTTTATGGAACTAAAGATGGTGACGTTGGTGGAAGAGAAGAGAGTAAAGGAGACAAAAATAAAGAAAAAATTACTGGAATAGAAAGAAACGAAAGAGTACAAGAACAGGAACCAAAAATTTTATTATTACCTTGTTCCTAGACCTTTTCCTTCAAAAGTTTTCATTAGCATAACATTAACACATTTGATGTTTATTTATGGCAATGACAAAAATATTGAAACAAATAGGGGAAATTATGAACTAGTTACTAACAACGATTTTACATTTTTAATAATTGTATTTTTTGTATTTAGGGAAATTTTGTGTTGCTTGTGTAATCGATTTATAAATCTCTACTAAGTAGGTTTTTGTTTTTGTTTTTTTATTATAAATCATCAATCAATTAGAATTTTATTTTTTTAACAAAAAACTGAAAACTAAAATTATAAAAATAAAAACAAAAAACTATAGTAGGAAAATAAAAATGGAGCTAAACTGCCTCTTAAATATCTTTTGGATGGATTACACATAAAGGAAGCTTGGTAATTTTAATGTCTGCACATTTTTGTTTCTTATCTGTTTCATGAGGTATCTTGCTGGTAATAAGTTGAGAACAGTGGCTTAGCTTATTTGACTCTATGCGTGGGTTCGTTGTGCTATCACACCCTTTATCATGTCTAGCCTTTTTTTAAGTCTCAGCAATCTTCTCTCTCTTTTTATATTTTTCTCTTTTGTACTTTGGAGTGTCTTAAATATATGCTTAGGCCTCTAGTTTTAGTTCAGATCTGCATTGAAAAGTGTTCTTATATAGCATTTGATGCTTGAAATTTGTCTTCCTAATATTCACCTGATTTTGCCCCAAATCACCCAGTTGCTTGCAATAATGGAATTTGGTTTTCTCATCTGATGATTCATGGTGTTTAGGTAGAAGAAAAACTAGAGACTGGACAAGGCAAAACAGCTTTTCGTCGCTTCTTTTCAAGATTTTGTACACCAATCTTTTTGGAGGTATTGATGCATCCAGACTAATTCATTTTTTCTGTGCATGGTATACTTGATTCTCTTTTATGAGTTCTAACATAGGTTGTATGTTGAATTTTAGTTCTTGACATGACATCCCAACTTTTGATTGTTAGTAATATTTCTTGCATAATTTTTGATGAAACGAACTTGGTAAAGCAATTCTTTTTACTTTTCAGTCCTTTGTGTTAACCTTTCTAGCGGAGTGGGGGGATCGTAGCCAGATTGCAACAATTGCTGTAAGTTGATTTTGTTTTCTTTTACTTAGTTTAGTGTAGTGCTGCATTGAAAGCAGATTGATAGTCTTACCGTTGCCTGGTTCATGTTTAGTTTGTCAACTGGGATTTTTTCAAATAATTGAATCTCCTAAATGCTTGAAAGGAAGAAATGTTGCTCTGGGTGGCGACCATGTTCAACTTATTTGATCCCTAATCTGAACTTGGCGCTTAACAATGTGAAAAAGGATATTTAAGTTATGCTCTGTAAAAATTTCTTTTTGAGGTATTTTTAAGTGTAGATGGGACCGGTGGATGGACTAAAGAGTTCTTGTAAGTTTACAACTCCAATACACTCGGAAAATGAAAAGTTATTGTACATTTATGGTGCATAGTTTGCTTACAGCCAAGACAATTGTGTATTTCAGCTGGCAACACATAAAAGTGCTGTTGGTGTAGCTGTTGGGGCTACAGTAGGACACATTATCTGTACATCTCTGGCAGTTGTAGGAGGAAGCATGCTAGCATCTAAGATCTCTCAGAGAACGGTTGCTACTATTGGAGGCTTGCTTTTCCTTGGATTTTCTTTGTCTTCCTATTTCTATCCTCCCCTATGACGAAGTGTCACATATCATGTGGAGCTTTAAATCCGTATTTTATTCCTCTCTACGCCAATTCCCGATTTGTTTCTTTAGGTTTTTCTTCTGCAATTTGTATTATTTTCTTTTACTTAAGCGGATTTATGTTAAGTGGATGTGTTATGGGAACTAGTCATTCTTTTCTAGCGTCAGAAATGTATAAATGAATGTTTAAAGTGGTCATCTCTTCTTTGGATGTAAAAAGAGAACTAGCTTGATAGAGAAAAAGAGCCGTACAACACGTTGTGCGTAAAAGTGGAGTCCTATTTTATTTCATGATTCCGGATTATTAGGGAATTTTTAATTTGCTTTAAACTAAAATTTATGGGATCGATCTGAGTTGATTGGGTTTTGGAATAAATTTAAGTTTTTTTTTTAATCTTCGGCTTTAAATTAGGACAAGAATTAAGATTTAGGTTGACTAAAAATCTGAATTTCTTTTATATACAAAATGGCATTATTTTACTTATGTAACAAATGATGGCATTTTATATATAAAAGAATATTTGTTTCCGTAGTCTTCCTATTCTTGACTTGTCATCTCTTCTGGCTCTCCCCGCGGATTTTATTTGTGTCCTAATTAGCTAACTGAGTGGATTTTCGTGCCTCCTGGTTTTATCATCGTCTCTCCTCACTTTAATTGTTGTCTAGCTTGGTTTTCTCAAGTTCCACTAGAAAAAATTAGAAAGGTAAGTGTTAATCCTCGTTTGTATGAGTTTTCACGATGGTTTACTTATCCGCTTGTCTCATGACATGTAAATATTATATTAAGTAACAGGGTTGATTACGGAAAAAGAAGTTAAAACTTTGACTAAATTTTTAATTATAGTCGGAAATTTAAAAAGTAATAATAAAATATTCAAACTTTTAATTTTTTCAATTCTAGCTCGAATTTTAAAAGTTAATTTTATTCAATTTTAACTTGATATTAGTATTTCTATTAAATTTGCTAATGTGGCTTGTCAGATGTTTAAGAAACCTTAACTATTAATATATGTCAATCAAAACTAAACAAAAAAATGAAGATTAATAAAACGATGTAATTGTTTAAAAATGACTTAAATCAGATGATTTTATACTTTGATTTCAATTTTTTTTTTGTTTTCAGCCTGTTCTCTCGAAGTCTTCACCCTTTGATTTTTAGATTACACAACCCTAATACCCTCAAATTAAGGACATAAGGAAAACGAATTAAAAATAAAAAACTTATTGATACAGTGCGGTGTAATGCGAGAGTAGTCTGGGGCTTTAGAAGAATAAACAAAAAGCAAAGGACTAAGGCCATTGGGAGAACAACAGATAACATCAGGCTAGAATTGAAAAATTTTGAAAGTTTGAGCATTTTATTGTCACTTTTTTAAGTTTGGGTTATAATTTAAATAATTGAAAGTGTGGCCATTTTTTTTGCTATTTTTTAATGTTCGGGCTATGATTGAAAAATTTATGAAAGTTTAGGCTTTTTTTTTTGATAATTAACCCTAAGTAATATGTAGGACTGAACATTTAAATAGTTAGTAGAGCCTTTTTGGTTAAGAGAAATTGAATGAGTTAGGTGAATTGTCGGACACCATAAACAAATATATGTAACTTTCTTTTGATTCCATTCTTCGTAAATAAAATGAACAACAAAGTATTTTGTATACCTCTCAAGTTGCTCGGGTTGTTCCCTGTATATGGATTGGAACATGTAGTCATCATAGAGAGAATTCTAATAATAACTTGTCATCAAGTGGAGTCATGAAATTACACAAAACTCAAAAGGGTTTCACTTCGATCGAAATAAAAATTACTGGAAAATGATGGATTGATAAGTACGTAATTAATTATTTGTTTATTCTTTAATGCTTAGTGATTAAAGTTTGTTTTAAAGATACTTATTTTGGTTTATAATGTTTGTCTAGGTAGAAGTTGGAAGAAAAAGAACCAAAATAAGCTAAATTTGCAATTTTGGGGCAATTTATTAATGTCGAATCTTATTTGTCTTCGAGGATCAAAAGAAAATTAGTTAGGGTGAACTTTAAATAGAGAACGGAAGAATGTCATTTTAGAAGTACACACCTGTGTATGTAACTTACACAGTTATGTGAGGGACTGTGTAAGTCATTGTAAAGATGTACAATTTTGAAAACACTATTTCAACCGTATATAGAAATGCACATGCCTATGTAAGTTACACAGTTGTGTCCGTTGCTTGTTAGAAATGTGTGTCTATGACTTTTGGAGAATGAGTGTACACGGTCAGTTATAGGACCTTGGGGTTGACTGTGCACACTTTAGAACCCTAATTATGAAGTATAAAAGGTAATTAATGAGGCTAATGAAGGGAATATACACAAGGGACATCAAGTAATGCATATTCTTCTCTTCAGACATGTGTTTTGAAGAGTTATGAGTGGCTAATTCTGTTCCTTTCAGTTCAAAGGGGATATCGAGACCTAATAACATGCTTGTGTATTGATCAATTCCAATAACATTTTTCCTATCTCTCTTTTGAAATTGATTGTATTATTCTATATATAAAGTTTATGATTTATGTATAAAATATTTAGATAGGGCATGTTAGATCATTCATGTATAGATATACTACTAGAGTTTTGATTACAATCAATATTTATTGTTAATATGACTCATGTGTGTCAAACTAATGATTGTGCATCGTTAGGGATAACATATCATAATTTAAATAATCCAATCATATGTGATTATTGTTTATATAAACTTGTTTTTCTTATTTTTAATGATGATTGTTGTACTAAATCTAGAGAGTCTATTCTAGGTTGTTTAACAATTAGATCTAACTAAAGAAGTTTTGTTTAATTATGATCTAAAGAAAAAAAATTGAGATTGAAAGAGCTTGTTGTTAATTCATAGTTAATAATTTCAAAGGGAGGGATGGAAACAAATTTATACTTGACTATGCGTTTCATATAAAGTTTGAGATTGTAATAACAACTAGGATAAAATCCATTGATTGCCCTTTGTGAATTTGATTTGTTAAATTTGTTTTTTGTAGTTTAATTTTATTTAATCTCATTAATTGAATTTGTCCAAACACTCTCCCATCCCCCCTAATTTTACTACACTGAGTAGTTCAGTGCAAAAATTAGTCACACAATCATCGTGGATATGATCCTTTCTCTTTAGTTATGTAAAGTTGTGTTTTAATTTTTGATGTGTTTGGCATGCATCAAAATTTTGACACCATTGCGGAGAGTGTTGTCGATTTAGTTTTTGTATTTGATATTAATTGGTGTCTTGTATATTTTTATAATCAATTTATATATATTTTTCTTAAATTTTTTATTCTTGTTAGTATTTGTGCATCACAGTGACTAGTGTCTTCATCAAGGTCCTTTCCAATTTGATTTAAAGATCGAAAGAACATTGCACAGATTATGGGGAGAATAGAATGACTTAAGAAGTAGAGCAAGAAACCAACCCAAAAGTGATCATTAATGATTTAGAACAAGCTATCACCAATCCTAGAATTTTAGGGCAATTGGCTGCTCCAAATTTGAACCAAAGATCGTTTGCATTACTTTCCATAATTTTGCTAAACATGTCACTTTTAAGCTTAAATCTGACTTGATTCACCTTTTACCTAACTTTCATGGTCTTGTAGGTCCTTAAAGACCTCAGTATAATCTATTTAACCATGAAACCTCTAGGCGTAATGAAAGAGCAAATCAAGATGAGAACTTTTCTATTCTCATTAAAAGATGCAACAAAAGATTGTATCTTTGATTTACCTTGGGGAGTGATACCACATGGATTGAAATGAAAAGGATATTTTTGGATAAGTTTTTTCCAATATTAGAGATGACAAGCATAGGGAAAGAAATATGTGGAATCAAGTAACATTACGGAAAGACCATCTACGAGTATTGGAAGTGCTTCAAGATGTTAGGTGCCAATTGGATGAGTCATAATATTAAGGAATAACTCCTTATCCAATATTTCTATGCAGGATTATTGCCTTTCATAGGAATTAATGAAACAAATGGTGGAGCATTAAGTGAAAAGACTCTTGAAGAGGCAAGAACTCTGATTGAGCATATGAGAACAAATTCCCAATAGTTTGGCATCCATAATAATGTTTTCAGAGTAAATGAGTTAAACAATTTGTCCATTGAAGCTTGCAAGATATGTGCCAATGTGAAACATCCGATAAATGGGTGCCCAATTTTGCAAAAGGGAAACATGGAATACGTTAATGCTATGAGAGGAAACTTTTCTCAGTAATACAATCCATATTCCCAAATATATAACCCAAGTTAGAGATATAATCCTAACCTGAGTTATTGAGGGAAGCACCATAATTATTTTCCAAATAGGCCGTAAGGTATACAACAATTTCAACCTAAACTGTAAGCTTCCTCCTCGCACTCGGGTATGTCATTGGAAGATATGGTTAAGTCTCTTGCTACTAATTCCTTGCAATTACAATAGGATGTGAAATAGTTTCAATAGGAGATAAGATCTAAAATCCAAGAGATAAGGTCAAAGTTTTAAAATTTAGAGAATCAGGTGAGTCAAAAGGTTTTGAATCTAAGATGTGGAACATAGTTTTTGCATTCATCATAACTAATTGTACCCAGTTTTGAGTGAATGTTAGTTTTTGCACTTGATATTCCATTGAGGGTTTTCTTGTTTCACTGGCTTTGATGGTTTTGCACTGTGCTATCTAAATAAATCTCATCTTAACCCTTGCCCACCTTATAACCTTAAAAATTCCTTTGATTCATGATTATGCATGTGAATCCTAGTTGTGAAGAAACGAAATGATATGTAAAGTCGTGGAATATCATGATCATGAATGGTGTTTGAGTGCACTTATGAATCAATGCTATTTACACACATTTTGTCCAAATTTACCATTAGATTTCTCAGTTTTTGAAGGTGAAAATTTTTGATTGATCATAATTAAAAGCATTTAATGTTTTGTTCTTGGCATGGTTTTGAAATTTGTTCATTTTTTCTTATGAATATCTATTATGGGGAAATATGGAAAATGAGTCAGTGTTTTGGTTTGTGACTTTGATTTTGTTGTTTCGCTCGAGGATGCTCAAAGGCTAAGTGTGGGGGAACTTGATGTGTGCTTGATTGTTTATACATTTACTCCATGACACTTAGTGATTAATGCTTTGGAATGCTTAAGAAATTCATTTTAGTTCATATTTGGTTTTAGGTTACAATTTAGAGGCATAAAGTTAAAGTGAGTTAAAAGCAAATTCTTTGAGCCATCTTTTTGATGTTCAGATTCAATTGTCATTGTGGAAAAAGAAGGAGTAGAGTGAAGATGAGACAAGAAAATGCCTTAAAAAGAAGAAATGTCATTCAGTGCAAGATGCTCAGCAATGCATCAAAGTGCAAGACTGTGTACTTTCACCAATTGGGCATTTTAATTGCTCTGTACGTTTGGATGCACGATTCATGAAAATGCATGGTCTTGCACTTTCATGCATTCGTCCACCCAAATGTGCATATGCCCAAAAACCTAGTTTTTACTATGAATCGACATTTAGGATGGAAAATAAAAGAGGAAGGAACTTGGAGGCTCAAGAAAGGGCAAAAAACTTATCCTCTTGGGATCTATGTTGGGCTAGGCTTCTCTATTCCAGTTTGGAGGTGAAATTGATACCTAGGATTCCAGTTAAGCATATCTTTCATTGTTTTATGTTGAATCCCTCTGTTGGTCCCCAAATTTTTATTCTCTATTTAAGCATGTTTTAAATAATTATGAGGTTTGGATAGGTGAATTTTTGGGAGTTAATTTTTTTTATTTTATTTTGTGTCTATGTTAGTAGAATTTATTTCATGGGTTAGTTGAATTAAAAGTGGTAAGAATGCATAAAAGGGGTATGTTTGG
>JANITX010158406.1:0-15008 GCA_027564395.1 Erythroxylum ulei
CATCTTATACTGCAATCCTTGGTATAAATTGTTTTTGACCGGTTTCTAAGGGTAGATTTTATAATCGAACGACGAGCTGCGATCATTTAGACTAATCTTTTTATGCATAATTTTTTGTATAATTCAATCATTTCATCATATAATATTATAATTAGCCATAGAGCACGGAATAATCTCTACTTTATTTCAATTTGATCTTATCAGTTATCTTCCATTAGTAATTAATTCAATTAACGATATTTATAAATTATTTCACAAAGTATCATTCTACCTTGACTAAAGATTTTTTGGATTAATACTAATCTAAAATAACGAAACATTCTTCCTAATCACTTTAGAGTGATGAATCCTATATTATCACTCTAACTACCTTTATATAGTTCATGATACATCTAATGACTACAGAATGAGTGTACCTTGACTAGAACAACCCATAAGTAGTATCAAAACATAGAAATCTCTATATGAGATAACTTTAGAGATCTGAAGTCAAAGGACCACTTATATAATCATTACAATTTCTATAAGCATACAAGTAATGTTCCAAATAGATTTCCCATATGGAGACATTTTAGTGAATATGTTGTACTAACATTAAGTAGTGGAACTGTTCCCCTCTATGGAACTATAGAGGGAAATTAAACTTATGCCCTTCATAAGATAAAGTGGATGGAAATTCACAGCTCTTAAATTTGAAACAAATTAAAGGAATTTCTATATTTAATTTTAAAATTCAAGATATAAAATTTTGTCCATTGTAAACAAATCTTTAGAGACTTTAAACAAATTATCTATTAGTTTGTTAACTAGAAACATGAAAAATAATATATAATAAACCTAAATGATTAATTTCAATGAGAAAAAAGAAGGAAATTGAAAGAGAAGTCAAGGAAAAGGAATCTACATTTTCATTATCATAAGTGACTGTATATCCAAATGGTACCCAAAAGTCATAATTATAAAGGGAGCTCAATCTTCAGAGCTTTTATAATACAATGCTAAAGTCTTAAATCAACTTTAGAAGAAAAGTTAACTTTAAATAAGACCTGAAGACTTGATGACAGACAGAGTCATTGGTATGATTTAGATTAATGGGTTGATCAACATCAATGGGAATGGCGAATTTCTTTTTTCAACTAATTAGGTGAGGTGTAAGCTCAAAACCCTTGTCATTCCCCTAATCCCATCCCTATCTTAAAAATAACTCCTATTGGACTGAGTTTTTATAAAAAATTTAATGCCTTTTCATTTAAGATTCAGTATCCGATATGTTTGTATTTTACCCTCTGAAAACATTATGGAAAGAGTTGATTGACATAACTTTCAACAAAACATAATTTTTTTAACTAACTACTTTTAAGAACTAAAAGATATATTAAAAAAGGAAAATCTCCAAAGAGAATACTAATAATAAAAGGTTACAAGGGGACTAATAGCTAATGACAATTTAAAAGGAGGAATATGCACACAACCTTATCTAGTCATTCCAATTCTCTATTAAATATACATTGATACTATCTTTTAATTTTGTAGCAATCATAGTTTTTTTAATCCAAAGAACTAGTTAGCTTGTTTCAACTAAGGTTCTTGAATTTTGTTTAAATCATTCATTTTTTTTCATTTTATATAGCATAAGAACAACAACATAAAGAAATTTTAAGGATATTAACATCCTTACTTCCTAAGCTGGAGAAGATTGACAACCACTGAATGGTATAATGCTAGTTTATGTCAATTATGTTTACATTAAACCTAACAAGAATTTGTTTTCAGATAATGATAACTAAAGGAAAAACAAACAAATAATGATTTTTCAAAGCCTAAGTGCATAGAGAGTAACCTTTATGATTCATTTGGATGAAAGGAACCTAATCTTTAGTCCAACATCTTCACTTAATGGTTAGAAAGAGAATGAAATTAACTTAGGAAAGTTGTTAAAAGCATTAGTGTTGGCCCCGAAAATTTTTCATTGAAGTTAAACATGATTTAAATAATTTTTGAGGTTTTGATAGATTAACTATTTTGGAGTTATTTAATTATGTCAAAGTTAGTAGGATTTATTGCATGAGTCAACGGAATTAAAGTGTTAAGGTTATAAGAATGTTCAAGGGTATTTTCGGTAAGACACATAAGTATAAAAGACCATAAGTTTATAAGGAAGGGCAAAATAGACATTTCTTGCTCATTAAGGGTAAAATTGGAAGATAAAAATGTGGTCTTCCATTTAAGAGAAGGAAATACATGAATTGGGAGGGAAGAAGAGAAAATAATGAAGACAGGAAGAGATATTTTGGTGTTTGAGAGAAAAGAAGAGAAAATAAGTTAGGTTTCAATTTTTCTTAGCCTTCAAGAGAGATTATGAGGTTGTTCAAGAAGAGAAAAAGGTAGAAGAAGAGAAGAGCTACCATTAAAGCCAAGAAACTCTTCATTTGGTGAAGATTCAAGGTGAGATTATACTTAATCTTTTGGATTTTTGAAAGGATTTTGATTCATAAAGCTTAAGAAATGTATGGGTTTAAGCTTTCTAGGATCAATTTTATGAATATGTTTCTTTGGGTTCTCAATTGATATTCCTATTGAATGGGGTTTTGCCATTGATGAAGGAAATCAAGAAAGGCAAAATGAACAAGAGGAAAGGCATTTTAAGCAAGTCTTTAAGCAAGGAAATTCAAGGTGGGTACATGTTTATAATAGATTAAATAAGCCATTAAATTTTTTTAAATCAAGGAAGTTTAATGATTTCAATTGCATCATAAATGTTTCATTTATTTCTTCTTGAATGAATTGAAAATTTGCTATATGTTGATATATGTATTGAGTTGATAATTTGTGAAAAGACTTTGAAAATGAAATTTTTTTAAAAGATAACATGTTTATGAAATCATGTTTCGGAAATGATTTTCGAAATATCTCTTGTTCACAAAAAACAAGATTCCAAAACGTGCCATTTGGGCAAACTGTTTTCAATTCATGAATTATATGTTATGTGGGTTTGGTGTAATCCATTCAAGAATGTCACGTGCACGTTGACCAAGTTAAAGGCTTCTCCCGCTTGCCCACTAGTGGCATGAAGCTCCTTCATGGACTCCCTCAAGTTTACATCAACGCAAAACCACTATGTGGGATTGCGATAGTACGTCAATTTTACAACTACACAGGACCATTATGTAGAAATGTGTAGTTTGTCATGTTTATGGATCTAGCCAAACCATTCTTATGTGCTTATGATATGTTAACAAGTTTGATGCATACACGATTTGTAGTTTGTAAATTTTGGTTATGAATTTGAGAATGATACGTTTTATGAATTTAATTAGAACTTTGAATTGACAAATAAACATTTCAAAGGTTTTGGTTATTTTTCCATTATAAACTTGTTATCCACGAGCTTTCAAGCTCACCCCCTTTTTATACCATCTTCAGCTGAAGAAAATGAGATCGAGTAACTAAGAGTCGAGGCATCATTCTACTTTAGACGCATTTCAAAAATTATTGGGTTTGGTATCTTTTGTAATTTGGATTTTGATACCGATGATATAATGTGGCTTGGAATGCCATTAAAACTTTGTAAACTCCTATTTTTTTGTTAATGAAATATGAATTGTGTATGGATGATGTTGAGTTAGAATTTGGTAGATTTGAAGAAGTTATCAACTTGAGATGATGATTTTTGAACATGAATTGTTAATATATATACATATATAGAAGTGAGATGTTATGGACAAGAAAAATAGGCATTATGAATGATGAGATATAGTTGAATGTGATGAGTCAAATGAGTGGAGATTTGAGAGTTTAATAAAGTCAATTTGGTAGTTGAATGGTTATTCTTATGACATTCCAAGTTTGTACAATGCAAATCCCAAGTTTTTCGTAGGAAAAATTCATATCTTGACTTCAAGGGGAAATCTGTATTAATCTAGGTTGAATTAGACAAAGTTGTCTTCTTGAAAGTTGTAGCTTATCTTTCTATCTTTCTATTGATATAAAGTATGAAATTTTTGGATATCTAAGTTCAGAGATATGATCATTAGAAATTTGTGATGCTGCATAGGATGGACATTCGGAACAGCTACATTGATTTGAAATTTTAACCCTTTTGGAGGCAAAGTATCCTTTTGGAGTCTGTATGGAAGTTGTAGGTCTAGAAGTCCTTTTTGAAACGATCTTTGAATGATCTTAATCCAATATTTTTAGTGAAAGTTATGCCCTTTTTACCAATACAGGTCGAAAGAAGAAAAGCAGGAAGGAGACATCGCGGCAACGCGCGCAGGTCGCGATAACGACTCGCAGTCCCCCCTAGCCTGAACATATTCCACTCTTTTTACTATAACTTTTTCGTCCGACCTCCAAATGACATAATTTTTAAACCAATGGATTCCTAACACATTTCTCTATCTCTCCATAAAATTTATAGCTTTTGGAATTGATTAGAAAAAGATTGATCGAATCAAAGTAAGGGTATCAGTTGGAAGAGCATGAACTGGACATTTTACTGAACATACTTCGGTATTTGGATGATATCTTGATCTGTAGAGTTCTAAATGAGATGATTATTGTTTCTAAATAAACTAGAGACATAGAGATACAAACACTCATGGAATCAAATAATAAAGATGAATCAATGTTATCTAAGGAGGGTTCTTTGAAACAACCCTACAAGATAATACCCACGCTCAAGTCTTATGATTTTCCACAAGAGTTAGGCTCCAGAAACGGAGGCTAACATGTTATGGTATCAGAGCAAGAGTTGGGCTCCGAAAATGGGATCCAATATGTTATGGTATCAGAGCACCTAGATTTAGTATCATACATGGGAATTCTTGGAAATATGTATCAAGTTACATGCATTTTGACATGTCTTAGCATGTAGCAGCAACTGATCCTTAGTCTAAGATGCATGTGTATGAGTTACACGTATGAGTAATTGTTAAGTGTTTGAACTGATAGAATTAGTGAGAAAAATGATGCTTTTCCATGATATAAGAAAATGAAAGTTGTGGATAATTAGAAATGAGAAATAGTACATGGGTAAATATGATAGAAGATGATTCAACGTATTTGTACTGGGGGATGCATTGTTGAATATGACATCAATATTGTACTGTGAAGGTATACCCTTGAATGTGATGTGGATATGAATATATTATCATAGATTGTTTGAGGAAAATAGGGAGACAAGTAGAAATGATGAGATTAAAGTGTACAAGTAGAATGTAAGGAAAACATAAATTGTTATGATCTTAAGAAGATGAAATTGGAACCGAAGTAGTTGTTTGATTAATGTGACAAGAGTTATGATCCATCATAAGAATATATTAGTGGAATTGAGATTAGAATTTCATGATGATTATACATATATAATTTTGAATTGATTGCAAATATACGTATGTAAGATGTAATGAAGGATAAGAATTGTTATTGTGATGTACCTATCTGATAATGGGATCATCATAACAAGTGAGAATATTGAGCACATATGTATCATATGTATGGAGATGATATAGGAAGCAATCTATGACTTATTGGATATTTGTTAGTCATAGTTCCCATAGTTTAAAGTCTAAAAGGAACTAGAGTAACACATGAAAGTGCTTATAATGATCAATCGGGGATATTGAGACTGCTAATGATGTTACAATGAGTAATGAATTTGAAGATAAAGAGAAAATATCGTCTAAGATCAATGGAGATCAAAGTATCAATTATGTAAGATATAAATTTGTGAATTGTTGGAGATAAATATATGGACAAAATGGGATGACTTTGATGATACACACCTAAGTATATGTAACAGTAATTATGTTTACTACTTCATTGAGTTTTGGTAATTAGAATGTTATGACCTTGTAAGAATGATAGAAATTAGCCTTCCTGAGGTATTAAGAATGGCTGAAAATGCGATGATGATAATAGTTGATTGATAAACATTACATGAAAATTATAAATGATAGTAGCAAGAAATCTTCTTTCGAAGAAGAAATTTCATTGAATTAGGTTAAACAGATTAGATAGTTTATATTAAGAATGAATAATGAAAGAACAAATCAGAAATGAATATGTAATGATTCAAAAGTAAGTACTGGAGTCCTATTCCTGAGGAAGACATAAGCATGGAATGTATAATATGCCACTGAGAGTGGATGCATTATGTTTGATGTAAAGTATTCAACTATGTGATTTGATTCTTGAATTTGAGATGACATTATTGCTAATATAAGGAGACATACCCTACCTCTGGATCAGTCAGATAAGAATTTCGAGGACAAAATTCTGTTAAGAGGGGGGAGAAATGTTAGCCCTGAAAATTTTTCATTGAAGTTAAGCATGATTTAAATAATTTTTGAGGTTCTAATAGATTAATTATTTTTTAGTTATTTAATTATGTCAAAGTTAGTAGGATTTATTGCATGGGTTAACGAAATTAAAGTGTTAAGGTTATAAGAATGTTCAAGGGTATTTTTGGTAAGACGCATAAGTATAAAATACCATAAGCTTCTAAGGAAGGGCAAAATGGACATTTCTTGCTCATTAAGGGTAGAATTGGAAGATAAAAATGTGGTCTTCCATTTAAGGGAAGGAAAAACGTGAATTGGGAGGGAAGAAGAGAAAATAACGAGGAGAGGAAGAGAGATTTCGGTGTTTGAGAGAAAATAAGCTAGGTTTCAATTTTTTTTAGCCTTCAAGAGAGATTTTGAGATTGTTCAAGAAGAGAAAAAGGTAAAGTAAGAGAAGAGCTACCATTAGAGCTAAGAAACTCTTCATTTGGTGAAGATTCAAGGTAAGGTTATACTTAATCTTTTGGATTTTTGAAAGAGTTTTGGTTCATAAAGCTTAAGAAATGTATGGGTTTAAGCTTTCTAGAATCAATTTTACGAATATGTTTCTTTGGGTTCTCAATTAATATTCCTATTAAATGGGGTTTTGCCATTGATGAAGGAAATCAAGAAAGGCAAAAGGAAAAAGAGCTGAGGCATTTTGAGCAAGTCTTTAAGCAAGGAAATTCAAGGTGGGTACATGGTTATAATAGAGTAAATAAGCCACTAAATGTTTTCTTTGAATCAAGAATGTCATATGCACGTTGACCAAATTAAAGGCTTTTCTCGCCTGCCCACTAGTAACATGGAGCTCCTTCATGGACTCCCTCAAGTTTACGTCTACGTAAAACCACTATGTGGGATTGCAATAGTACGCCATGTTTACGACTACACAGGACCATTATGTGGAAATGTGTAGTTCTTCATGTTTATGGATCTACCCAAACTATTCTGACGTGCTTATGTGCTTATGATATGTTAACAATTTTGATGCATACATGATTTGTAGTTTGTGAATTTTGGTTATGAATTTGAGAATGATACGTTTTATGAATTTACTTAGAACTTTGTATTGACAAATAAACATTTCAAAGGTTTTGCTTATTTTTCAGTTATAAACTTGTTACTCACGATCTTTCAAGCTCACCCCTTTTCATCCCATCTTCAGGTGAAGAAAATAAGATTGAGTAACCAAGAGTCGAGGCATCATTCTACTTTTGCAATGTTTTTTTGTTAAGTTAGATTTTAAGACTGTAGACGCATTTCGAGAATTATTGGATTTGGTAACTTTTGTAATTTGGATTTTGATACCGATGATGTAATGTGGCTTGGAATTCCATTAAAGCTTTGAAAACTCCTATTTTGTTGTTACTGAAATATAAAATGCGTATGGATGATGTTGAGCTGGAATTGGGTAGATTTGAAGAAGTTATTAACTTGAGATGATAATTTTTGAACATGAATTGTTAATATATATACATATATATATGTGAGATGTTATGGACAAGAAAAATAGGCATTATGAACTATGAGATGTAGTTGAATGTGATGAGTCAGATGAGTGGAGATTTGAGAGTTTAATAAGGTCAATTTGGTAGTTGAATGGTTATTCTCATGACATTCCAAGTTTGTACAGTGCAAATCCCAAGTTTTCCATAGGGAAAATTTCATGTTTTGACTTCAACAGAAAATCTGTATTAATCTAGGTTGAATTAGACAAGGTTGTCTTCTTGAAAGTTGTATCTTATCTTTCTAGCTTTCCATTGGTATAAAGTATGAAATTTTTGGATATCGGAGTTGAGAGATATGGTCATTAGAAGTTTGTGATGCTGCATAGGATGGACATTCAGGACAGCTGCATTGATTTGAAAATTTAACCAGGCAAAGTATCCTTTTGGAGTCTTTATGGAAGTTATTGATCTAGAAGTCCTCTTCGAAATGGTCTTTGAATGACCTTAATTCAATATTTCTAGTGAAATTTATGCCCTTTTTACCAATATAGGTTGGAAGAAGAAAGCAGGAAGGGGAAAGTCGTGATCAAAACAAGTTGCAATTGCGACTCTGCGGATTTGCGCAAAACTCGCGATCGCGGCATCTCGGCAGAGTGTGCGCAGGTCGTGATCGCTACCCGCATGTCCCCCTATAGTATGATTAAAATGGAGCCCTTGAACTTATGTAAGGTCCATCTTATGTTTTCCTCCCTAAAATCATGGGGATGGTAAGTAAGAAAGCTACTTCTAATAATAGTAAGATGTTTAGAATGCTTCATAAACTAAAGTCAACTTGATGGGTGTTGAATCTAATAAATATAATTATAATATAATCTCAAATGAGTTGTACATAATGATGAGCAGGGTTGAATCCATAAGAACTGGTAAATCTTATCTCCTTTTACAAGTTAATAAAATAAAATAAAGGAATGGGCTTTTAAGAACGAAATTGAAATAAATTAAAAGAAAAATTAGAAAAGCAAATTAAGAATACAATTTAATATAATAAAATAACAAATAACACCTAGCTAAAGAGATAATTTTAGTTTGATTATTTAAATTAATCATTGATGCAAGGATGAATCCTTCTATTCTTTAATGAACTAGTTATGGTTGTTAACAAGCTCTAACAACCTACTGTTCTTACTTCCTCGTTAGCCAAATCAAGCTCTTCGATTAATTCTCTTATTAATGAATAACTCTAAACAAGCTCTTAAGATTTAATCCATTGACATCGTTAAAAAAATAAAGAAAAAACCAATTCTAGTCAAAAATACACAAGTTCAATTTTTTTAGACTAGATTATATATCCATATATCATAAGTCGAATATCCTATATTGAACCTTATTATTTAACCACTAAGCATTAGAACAATCAAACAATTACTGATTTAATCGTTCCAATTGGCAACATATTAGCTTAATATTAGAAAAAAGGGCCTTTTATCAATCAAATGAAAGAATAATGTTAATAATCTCAAAAAACAATAAAAATAATAAAGAGTAAAAGAGTAAAAAAGAATAATTAGATCTCAAAATTCTTGAAGAATCAAACTTCAATTAACTTTTTAACTAGAAAGAGAGTTTAGTTGCATATACTTCTCAAAATAAAATAAAAGAAAGATAAAAAAATATCTAAGATTGTAGAAATCTAAAATTAACCAAGATCAGAAGGAGATGGGACAGTAGCTCCTGTAACTCTTTCCTCTATATAATCCCAAAATCCTATTTGATCTTACTAAAAATAAGGGATAAAAGATAAGATCAAGATTAAATATGAAGGATCCCACTTTTAATAAGATTATCCTACCAAAACAAGTTCTAACTAATCAAAACTCATAACTAAAGCAAAATAGGGGCATAAATAACTAGGACTTGTTGACTTAAAGAGAGTCTAATATATTTAATCACATTTATTTTCTAAAGTGGTCATATTGGCTAAGGTATGGATATTCCTTAAGATCATACCTCTTTTAGAACTTTTCTTTCATAGGCTTTCATTCTTTTCCAAAATTTACGTTATTTTTCCTTTTTTACTAAATTTCCACTTTTAAGTTCATTTTAATTCAAATCTCTGATCTACTCTAAAAAAGCATAAAATATATAACTATAATGCTTAATTATAAGCATTTTATTAGTCAAAACACTAAATTAATATGAGATATATATACTTCATATATGCTATCATAATCTCCCACACTAAGACAGTGCTTGTCCTCAAGCATACAATAGTTTAAAGTCATAAACCTCTCTCCATATCCTTCTCTTTCGCTTCTTAACTTATTCCTTCATAATCCAAATCACCATCTCACTATTCCAAACCAAAATACAATAGGAAACAGGTTATTAATAATATAAGTTCTCATAAACTACACAAACAAACAATCATCCTAAATTTTTTTGAAATCAAATGTAGAAGGAATGAATACCCTCTCATCAATTTCACTTTATAAACTCAAATTTTTAATGTATATATGATCTTTCATGTCAACATAGAAAATTCTTATCGTAGGCTTGCTTATACGTCATATCACCACCATTGAATAATACACTAAATATAAAAATCCAAAGGTCTTTGAAAAGGTTATAATAGGGCTTAGGAAGTATGAAAAAAAAAGGAAAATTTTAGGTTTATCAAATCGAAGTAAATACACAAACCCATCTACGCGTGTCTAAACTTAAAAATGCTCCACAATTCTCTTATTTCAAGTCACTTATCTATAATCATACAAGATTTTTTCTCATCTCCTCCTCTTATTTTTATTTTGTCCTCTTTATCTTTTATCTTCGTTTTATAAATAAATATATATAGACACATATGTATAGAGGAAACACGAACATGTAACATGAATCACTTTACTACTATTTCCATAATAAATCAAAGTAAATACATAAATCCATCTACATGAGTCTAAACTTAAAAATGCTCCACAATTCTCTTATTTCAAGTTACTTAACTATAATCATACAAGATTTTTCCTCCTCTCCTTCACTTTATTTTATTTTGTTCTCTTTATCTTTTATCTTCATTTTATAAATATACACACACACACACATATGTATAGAGGAAACACGAACATGCAACGTGAATCACTTTACTACTATTTCCGTAATGATATTTTCAATCTTATGCAAATAGGCTCATATGATCCTTTAAGGAAGGTTTCAAGATCGTGGGATAAACCAATAAAAAATGGTAAATGTGGCTTGTATTGTGGTTCATATGCAAAAACAGAAAAGAAGGTTAAGACTTAAATTGAATAATGTATGCTTATAGACTCAAAGTTCACAATATTGGTTGATATGTTTTATACTCTATTTTACTTTTCTTCTAAATCAATCATCAAAAATAATTATTCAATATGTACTAAGTGAGAATTTAACCATTTATGCTCAATAGTTTAATTTGTCCTTAATATATCAAAACTAATACTCAATAGTTTAATAAAAATAAAAATATGAGAGTAAGTAAGACTTCCTTTTAAAAAGTTGAGCATAGTCAATACACCTCTTACATGCTCGACGATGAGGATGGAGTGAACTATATGAAAGCAAAGAAGACCATCAAGTTCTTTTCTATCTAAGTGATATACCTCTCCAACCTATTTAGTTGTTGATAATTTGAATTGTTAGGCACAACTAAAATAGATGGCATTATGCAGTTTTATGGATCTATATTTCTTTTAAATTGTCATAATGCATCCTTCTCCATTGGACAATAGTTGGTCTTAGATAATTTTTTTTTATTTCATTGCTTAAAGATAAGAAAAAAATCTGAGCCTAGGGGAATTTGATCTATGCATAACATATCTATGTTTTATTTGTCATTTTGTTACATTTTCCATATAAATTAACTTAATTTGGTATTACAATTAGTTTCATTTGATGTTTCAGATAATTTTATAGAGAAATTGCTTTAGGAGTCATTCTCACTAAAAATCGAGGAGTTTTGAACATTGAATTAGGAAGAAGAAACATCCTTGGTTGAACACAATTATTGATAAGTTTTATATAAAAACTTTCAATGTCGCAAGTATATAGATCATAACTTGTAGGACAAAAGGTATCGTTCCATAAGGACTAATTAGACACCTAAAAACTTGAATAAAATTTTGTCTAAAGTACTAATAGATTTATTGAATTAAAATAAATGATTGAAATTGAAATAACTAATAAAACAAACAATTAAATAATTAAGATGCTAATAAAAATAAGGTTAATCAAGGTTGAAAACTTAGGAATTATTCTATCCTTTTTTTAATCTCCTTTTATCTTGTTGATTCAATTTATGGTTGATTTTAGATATCCTAAGGTTTTGATTACCCTCTTTTGAGATCCAATCAAGTAATCCCAATTGAAATTGATAATAATAGAATTGTAAACTCTCAATTCACAAAATTACTCCTAACTATTCAGCTAAATTTGAAGCAATCCTATAGATAATTAATTCACAATTAAGATCTCTCTTCTATTGTACTCTCTTGATTTACTTCCAAGTATAAGCATAATGATTATCACAAAGCATTGATAGATGTATTGAATTCAAAAAGAACAACTTAAAAAAAAATCAAGAACAATCTTTAATATGGATTTAGAAACCCATAATCATATTAAACATCATGTTAATTCAAATAAAAATCCCATGATGATGAAATAATCGAAGAGAAATGAAAGAAAAACTAGTTTGAGTCTTGATTTGGAAACTTGGAATTCTCTGAAGCTTCACTTGATGTCTCCTCTTAATCTTCTTTTAATATAGTGGCTACTACTTCTTTTAGTGTTTTTCTTATCCTTAAATAGAGCTTGAGGCTTCTGGGGGTTGTTTCTTGGGTTTCCCCGCTTAATTTGGTTTTAAAAATAGCCCTAAAACCTTAAAAGATTAAAAAACACACGAGCTGGATAGACAACTTATCATGATCATAAGAGTGCCACGATTAAGATTTGAAGGGTAGCCTCTTTCATGATCAGCATTCTTTGCATCCCACGATCGTGTGAGTGCCATGATTGTGGCCATCCTCCATGCATCTAAGTTATTCTCTTATCTTCACATTCCTATTTCTATACACTCACAAACACATCAAAAACCTCTTAAAATATAAAAAAAATTCTTGCTCTAAACCAATCAAACAATTAAAGCACAGATAAACACTAACAATAACATAATTTTGGGTCCTAAACAAAATTATCATCTAAGAAAACACTTAAAAACATACTTAAATAGCTAGAAAAATATAATATAATCAATACCTATCAGAAACAGGGATATTACAACTAATGTCCCTCTTTAGATGCCTCACACACGATCATATCCTAAGTTATGTTCTTATTTGGAATTACGATTGAAGACAAAGTCTTACAAATAGGCATATTAGAGCTATATTACTGGACAATAAAGTTACGACATTGGAAATGGCCTCAAACACGAGTATGTTAAAGCTTATGTCTCACTATGGATAAAGAATTTAAGTTCCAGTGGCAAACACAACTTAGGAAATGGTCATATCCTAAATCGTTTTTATCATGAAAACGTATATTTAAATAATATGGAAACCTTAATTAGAGGAAAGTTTTTACTTTTTTTAAAGTTTTAAGTTAGGCTTTTATAGGTTAAAGAGAGAAAAGTCCTAGGGCAAGGTTTAGAGATGTCTTTATGGAGAATAGATATTAGAGATCATTCCAGTGAAGCAGAGAGAACATACAAAGATTAAGAATCCATTAAAGACCTTATCTTATTATTATTTTTGTAACAATTTTATTTATATTTATTGTTTCAAGAATGATACATAATTAAACCTTTAATCTAAAGTATAGATGGACTAAATGAAGTAAATCACACGTTAGTATAGACTTAATATTCTATATATAAAACGCACAAGAAGGGGGGCTTGAATTGTGTATCCTTTTTGAAAACAATCCCCTTTTTAAAAACTTCTTTTGAAAACTTGCTCTTTCAGAATGATTGAATAAATGTTTCACGAAGTATTGCAATTCGCTTCTAAGTACTTGTATAAAACAATAAAAGTAAAAGTTTAGAGTTGAGAGTAAGAATCGACACAACAGATTTATACTGGTTTACCCCAAACCGTGGGCTACGTCCAGTCCTCAGAATCCTTTATGAGATTTCACTTAACTTCTCAAAAATACTAGTATTCTTTTCACCGAGCCTTTTTAGGTCTCTTACAGCAAGTATTCTTTTCACACTTAGCCTCTTCAGGGTATCTGCTTTTCTTCTTTCTACTGAAAGATATTTCGAGCTTTGTTACGGAAAATAATAGCTCTAGACATTTGCACAATGAATAATATTTCTAGCTTTCGAATCTCTAGCTCTTGTAAAATTCACTAACTTCTGCAGTCTTTGACCCCGACTCGTATTTATAACTTTCGTCTTCAACTGTTTCTTGATAATTGCTTCTTTCTTCTTGTTTCTTGATCTTTGAAGAAACAGTTACTCATAATTAAGCTACTATACAAATATATCTATGAAGTATACTAGCCTAGGCTAAATTTCATTGTTAATTTCATTTATTTTATTTATTAACTAATTGCATTTGATTTCCCCTTAAACATCTTTATTTAGATAATATAAGACTTGAATTAATTAGTAGTTAAATGGATCTATTTATATTTCGATATTAGGTTTAACCCATTTACTACTTGAATGATGATCGAACACTTTGTGATTGATTCACAACACTAAGACCAATGTTATGAATACCGCACCAGTTCTAGTACCGGATTGAGTTCTGGTGTGATACAATAGCAGTACCTGTCAATACCGGGTAACATTTCAAATTTTTTTTAAAATTGCAAAATAATTTATTAGTATATTTTTTTGTATACTTTATAATTTTACATCAAACTTATCTCCAAAAATTATAATAAAATTTTTTAAAATAACAACAATTTATTAATTTTTATTAACATTAATTTTCAAATATTTTACATATAAATAGTAACCACAATTAATATGAAAAAGATAATCATCATACAAATATAAAATTAAGAACAATACAAAGTATTTAAAATATTACAATTTTATCACATAATAAATAACAATTAAATCAAAACATTTACTATTTGTAGAATAAATGCAACAGATGTCTTTCAATTTTTTATAAGATAAAAGGGTTAAATTAAATCTTAAAATTTTGCAAAATTTTAATTTTAATTTTATGTTTTAATATATATTTAAAAATTCCAG